>NW_024121821.1:2340918-2489709 GCF_016745375.1 Pimephales promelas
TCAGACCTTTCACTATCGTGTCAATTGATTTTGATTAATATGTGCAAGGGAGAGAGAGCAAAACAGCCCTTGTGTTGTTTGTGGCACTCTTTCTGCTCGTTATGCACCCCTGTGAAGCAGAGCAGTCATTCTATTCTACGTCACTCACCAATCAAAAAGCTATTTTGCGGGACAAAAATTTGAGGAAGGTGGACCGTGGGCCGGGTTCAGGCAGATAACTCCACGGCCACGGGCCGGGTTGTAATTTTCAAGGCCAGTTGAGAACTCTACCACAGGGTGCCCTGTCCCTGAGAAAGGAGGTCCTTCCTCAGAGGAATTGGCCGAGGAGGAGCTGTCGCGAGGAGTACAAGTTCAGAGGACCAGGTACGGGTGGGCCAGTGTGGCGCAACCAGAATAACCTGGTTCTGGGGTGTGAGAAGGCTCACTGGGGGAAACGCATATTTGCGCAGGCCCCGCGGCCAGCTGTGCGTCAGCGCATCCGTGCCGAACCTTCAGTTAGGGAGTAAAACAGGCAGTGGGACGAGTCATGGGAGGCATACAGATCTATCTGTGTGTCCCCGAACTGATCCCAAATCAGCTGAAACGACTGGGGATGGAGTCGCCATTCTCCAGGAAGAGGCTGAAGCCATGAGAGCTTGTTGGCTGCACAGTTCAGGTCTCCCGGAACACTCCCGGAGGAGGTGGCGGGCGAGTTGCGACAAACGGCAAGAGTGTAGACCACCTTGTCAGTTGATGTACGCTGCTGTTGCTGTATTTTCTGATCGGACTAGTACATGCCAGTTCTTGAGCAGCACATGGAAGTGGTGCAGAGCGAGACGTACTGCCAGGAACTCCAGGCAACTGACATGCCATAGGTGCTGGGGTCCTGTCCAGAAGCCTCCGGCAGCATGTCCCTTGCACATGTCGCCCCAGCCCATAGTGGAGGCATCTGTTGAGACAACAACATGCCTGGAAACCCGTTCTAAGGGCACTACAGCCCATACAAAACTGAGGTTCGACCACGGGGTGAAAGTCTAATGGCAGGTCAGAGTAACTGGTACTCAGAGCTCACTGTGTTGCCATGCCCACTTCGGGACTCAGTCGCGAAGCGGTCTCATATGAAGAAATCCGAGCGCCGTTGCCGTGGCTGCCATATGCCCCAGAAGCCTCTGAAATAACTTCAGTGGAACCGCATTCTTGTGCTTGATTGCCAAGCAAGTCAGCAGTGGCTGAGTGGAGAAGGCGACTGAGAAAAGAGATCTTTTGCATGGGGCCAAGAGTTGACCCGAAAGCCCAGATGAGCTAGGTGCCGGAGCAAAATTACCCATTTCTGACACGGAGAGGTAGTGACGAAAAATAAAAATACAGGTCTCTTTAAGGTTCTGTAATTGGAATGAGTGTACCCTAAACTCATGGGCGAGGCCCATTGGAGGGCAAGTCTGGAGCCAGCAGCCAAAGTAATTCAGCAGTTGCAGCAGTAATTCAAGTTACAGCAGTTAAAAATCTCGTAGTCGGATCTCGGGAGCGGGCCGGCGGTCCACCGCGAGGCGAGCTACTGTACTGCCTGTCCCAGACCCTTGCCTCACCGGCGCCCCCCGGAAGCCCTTAACTGGAAGCCCTTAACTGACTCCGGTTCTATTTTGTGGGATTCTGGATCCCGGGGCCATGATTGAGAGGGACGGCCAGGGCATTCATATTGCGCTGCTAGAGGTGAATTTCTTGGACCAGCCCAAGACGGACGAGAGCAAAAGCATTTGCCAAGAATGTTTTCATTTATCAAGAACGAAAGTTGGAGGTTCGAAGACGATCAGATACAATCGTAGTTCCGACCATAAACGATGCTGACCCGCGATCTGGCGGCATTATTCCCATGACCCGCCGGGCAGCGTGCGGGAAACCATGAGGCATTGGGTTCCTGGGGGAGTATGGTTGCAAAGCTATAACTTAAAAGAATTGACAGAAGGGCACCACCAGGAGTGGAGCCAGCGGCTTAATTTGACTCAACACGGGAAAGCTCACCCGGCCCGGACACGGAAAGGATTGACAGATTGATTCTCTTTTTCAATTCTGTGGGTGGTGGTGCTTAGTTGGTGGAGCGATGTATTCCGATAATGAATGATACTAGTAACGCAGCCCTGAGCGGTCGGCGTCCAACTTCTTAGAGGGACAAGTGCCATTCACCCACATGAGATGGAGCAATAACAGGTCTGTGATGCCCTTAGATGTCCGGGGCTGCAAGTGCGCCACAATGGGCGGATCAGTGTGTGCCTACCCTGCACCGAGAGGCGCGTATAACCCGCTGAACCCCGCTCGTGATCAGGACTGGCAATTGAAACTGTTTCCCATCAACGAGGAATTCCCAGTAAGCACAGGTCATAAGCTTGCGTTGATTAAGTCCCTGCCCTTTGTACACAGTACACCGCCCGTCACTACTACCGATTGAGTGGTTTAGTGAGGTCCTTAGATCGGTCCCGCCGGAGCTCCTTGCTGGGTTCTGGCGGAGCGTCGAGAAGACGCTCAAACTTGACCATCTAGAGGTAGTCAATAACGGTGGTTCGTGACAAAACCCCATTCTAATAAGCTGCCATTGGTCGCATAATGCCCTGGAGGGTTTGTGGGATGATCTGGGATGCCCACTCTCCTATAGACCATTTTGCAAGATGTAAACAACACAGAAGCACTTCCTGTTTCAGTTTTTTAACACTACATAAAAGCTGGGATAAAATACAACCAACAGAACATGTAAAACTGAATTAAAAAGTTAAACAACATCTTTAAGATGTTTTCTTTACATGTGAAATAAAGAAAACAGTTACAAACTGAAACAGGAAGTGCTTCTGGACCAGTGTTGTTTACATCTAGCAAAATGGTCTATATACTTGTTGGAGAGTGGGCCTTTTACAAATACCCCCGAATTCACGGATCGTTACTTAATTGTCACAGGATCGGGGTTATTCAGACATTATTTTGTATACATAAATACATACACATGCATGTATATATTTAAAATTTGTTTTATTTTTATATAAAATATTTATATATAATATAATTTATGTATAAATATATATATACAGTATCTACATGCAAATATTTCTTAAATATATACATACATGTGTGTGTGTATTTATATATACACAATAATTATACACAGTACACACACATTTAATATGTAAACACAAACTTTTATTTTGAATGCGACTAATCGTGATTAATCATCGGCAAGCACTAATTATATTATATTATATATTTAAAGAATATATTTTATATTAGAGTTTTACATTAAAAAACCTTGACCACTAATTGGCAATGATTGTATAACATGATTTCCTAAGTTTGATGTGAAACAGGCACTGAAGGTGCACGAGTACTGACTTGTTCTTCTGGCAGGGGTTGGTGGCAGCCGCCAACAGGACCCGGTCGCACTGTGGGCCGCCCCATCCCGGCTGACAGTGGCACACGGGCCCAACGCCAGAGTCTGGCTCACACACGCCGTTCCCACAGTGCAGATCCTGACAGGCCGCGCACCCTGGCACCACTCCGGGCTTCATCTGCGTGTGTGTGAAGTCCTGCAGCTCATTGTTAATGTACAGGTTACGAATGCAGCCTTGAAAACTGGATCCGTTGAGAGGCGGCCACTGGTTAAAAGACAGCGACTGCGCATTTTCAGGCATACCTGAGGCGAAAAAACACGCATTTAGAGATAGGACCAGCATGCATGGGTATGGGTGAAGATCTTACCCCCAACGTATAGTGGTGCATCTCTGGTGAGGGGTTGGACGTGTCCAAAGCTGTCCAGAGTAGTAGGAAGCCCTCCGTCAACTGAAAGATTGACCATCCGGTCATAAGTGACCAATTCAACGGTATGAAACTGTCCGTCATTCACTATTTCAGAGCTGTGGAAACAGGCAAATGAGGCAGTGAGTTACAACAGAGATGTTTTTATATTAAAACACAAGCTTGGTATTTATTGCACCTGTAAATGGTGCTGCCAGACTGACTTCCCGCATCATAGGTTACTTTGACATGTCCCTCGTGTAACTGTACAGCGATGTGGTCATTGACGCCGTTGTAGAGAAGAATGCCGTTGTCCTCCGCTGTGGACACCTGACAGAGAGTTGAGTGTCAGTGCAATACACATCAATGTTTGACACCAAATGTACCATTTTTTAAATATATATACTAAGTGCACTTCCATTTAAAAGCTTACAGTTTAATATTTTTAAAAATATGTTTTTAACAGGCCGCGTTTATTTGAAATGCAGTTAAACTGTAATAATGTGAAATATTATTATAATTAAAAGCTGAATTTTCAGTATCATTACTCAAGTCTTCAGTGTCACACGAATGATGCTCAAGAAACAGTTCTGATTATTAGCAAATTTTTGTGAAAATAAAAAAAATTGCAGGATTCTCTGATTACTATAAAATTGAAAAGACCATTGTTAATTTGAAATAGAAATCTTTTGTAACATTATAAATGTCTTATATAATATAATGTATGTCTTTATTGTCACTTTTGATCAATTTAATGCATCTTTGATGAATAAAAATAGAAATGTATTTTTTTTTTTAAATCCAATTGACCCCAAACTTTTGAATGGTAGTGTATGTTTATAAATGCATACACACACATTATTGATACACATGCAACATGGAGTTCTAGAAAAACGTTCTAGATCACCTGAGATACAGTCAATTTATTATTTATTTACTTGCATATATTTGCAATATTTATTTTTGTGTGTATATATATTTATTAAATATGTATTTGTTTGCATCTATTTGCTAAATTTAATCTTCAGCAGTTCTCAAAATGAATATCCATTTTTTTATACTGCACATAATGTTGTGATTTATTTCTTTACATATATATTATTAAATATTCATTTACATATTTATTTGTTTGCATATTTTTGCAATATTTATTTATTTACGTATATTAAATATTTCGTTATTTGCAATATTTTTCATTTATTTATTTATAGACGTGTCATGTCATTTACACAGTATCTCAACTGCTGGGAACACACGACACGAGAATTGTTAATTCATGCACAGCAAACAGAACAGATGCTGTCGTCATGACAACAGCAAAGTTTAAGATGCAGGGCAAGAGAGGTGGTCTGAGATATTCATTTAGTCATTAATTCCTGCCACAAGAATAGCACATTCGTTTATTTTCACAATGATGGAATGATCTGTGATATATAATGGCGGTTAGCTGTACCTGTAGAGTGATGTTGGTCTGAGGCCAGTTTTTGACGTCGCTGAGCAGCAGGTATGAATCTCTGTCGATGAAGTTAACGCTGAGGAGCTTCTCACAGCGCGGGCCCCCGAACCCAGAGAGACACTGACACACTGCAGTACCGTCACTCTCCACACAGGGGGCGCCGTTCTCACAGAGCAACAGCTCACAGCCGGAGGGGGGAGACGTCTCGCATAACCGACCACTGCAACCAAACACTCAGCGTTCACTTTGTTCATACTGGTTTCATACAGTTTTGAAAACTTTTAAACCATTTTGAGACAAGGTTTCATTTAAATACTCTAAAAACGTCATATGGTTTAACCGTCAAGTAAAAAGTAATAACACATTTACTGAATACACATATTAAAATGTAATCATTTATGTAGGAAATGTTTTTGTATATATTTTTTAATGTAATGGACCAAATGCATGGGTATATATATATATATATATATATATAAATATATACAAAGTAGAAATAATATTAGAAGATTATAACGGTTTTCTTCAAGAATTGTGTTTTATGTTATCAGGACAGTTGCACCACTCTGACGTTTTTTGCTCCCCAAAAACTATTTTTATCTTAAAATATTTGAACATTTTAATATTATATATTTTGTATTAGTCTTTCATATGAAGTAACCAGGGCAATTAAATGAACCTTGTTATAAGATAATTTCCATCATTATCCAGTATATCAGGTGTTGACTCACCTGTAACCTTGTGGACAGACGCATGTGTATCCAGCTACATGATCCACACACCGCGCCCCGTTCTGGCAGTAATGCCCCTCGCATTCGTTAAAATCTATACTGCAGTCATCACCCACAAAACCAGGCGGACAGATGCATCTAAACACACAAACACACACCGTTTCATTAAAAAAGTAATTTATTTCATTATTTGAATGACCTTAAAATTATGCTTTTCAGCTGAAAGAACTATTCACACCAAAAGCAAATATTTGCTAAACAGGATTACACATTCCTATGGAGCTATTCAAATGGGGGAGGAAAATGAAAATTAATTGGGTGAAAGAAATTTTTTTTCATATCATAAAAGGATTTTTTTTTTCATCAAACTAATTTTCCCACTTTAAAAAGTTTTTTAGTATGCTCTCCTAAATACTTGATTATATGTTTATATTCATACACTACCTTTCAAAACGTGGGGTGAATAAAAAAAAAAACTAACATTCATCAAGGATGCATTAAATTGATCAAAACTGACAGTAAAGGCATTAATAATGTTACTAAATATTTCTATTTTAAATAAACACTGTTCCTTTAACCCTTAAATGCATACCTTGGGTCTTTAGTGACCCAGGACGTTATTCAATACCCTCCTCATCATTCATTTTTTTCAAGTTACACATCAACCTTCTTAGTATTCCACAATCAATTCATTATAAACAATAGAACAAGAAAAAATATATATAAACGAATTATAAAAAAGCAGTGCGCTCGCTCAGTTACGTTTTTCATGGAGGAGCCAAGACGGTGGGTCCTTGCCGTTCAGCGATGGCACCGAAATTGTAGCAATGGGAAGTAACATCTCCTTTCCCTCCTTCAGGGAATGTGGGTTACATTAGTGAGCCTAGACATTCCCAATCAGTCAGTCAGGTTAGACATAACGTCAGAACTGAACGAACAGAACGTGAACTAACGAATTGTGATCCATAACAAAATGTCACAATTGCTAAAATAAAGCTTCTTAATCCCCCCCACTCCTGTTGGGGCAGAGAAAGGACAGGCCTTTAACCCAGAGAAGGTATCAATCACTGCCATTCCTTCAGGGAGACCATTTGTAATACACTGGGAAAGCGTGCCAACTTCCAAATGGAAAGGGATGCTACATAGACCACACTCTGCCTGTATGGAGGTAACATGGGAATCACACATATGGCCTGACCATTAGAGCAGTGCTACACATGGATGGTCCCAGTGGTAGATCCAGCCTAGCTAGGGTAAGGTCAATACCGAGCAGAGACGGCAGGGAAAGACATGAAAAGGCAATCACCAATAGGGAAGCTGTACCGTCAACTAGTCTAGCACAAGGGCTGAACTTCTGGGCATACACACGAGTGTTAGACCTAACATTTGATGCCTCTATCGTATCTGACTGCAGAGGGTGCTGGAGGAACCTGCGAGAGTTTGCTCTTTTTCCAGTTGACCCGAAGCCCAAGAATGGCTGAGGCACCTTAGTCCTGTGTTCGCACACTTGCTCCCAAGAGGATGGTCTGGGAGATAGGGCAGTAGAGAAAACGATATTTGTCCGTCTTCCTCATATCTGCCAGGTTCAGTCAGAGATGGTATTCCTGGACCAGAAGAGTGGACATTGTCTGTCCAAGGGACAGCGCAGTGACTTTAGTCACACATAGGACGAGGTCCATCGCTGTGCTCAGTTCCTGCATCAACCCAGGGTCAGAACTGCCCTTGTGCAGCTCTTTGAGTGCCTTGGCCCCAAAGACTTACAGGAGGGCCATAGTATGCAAGGCAGAGGCAGCCTGTCGAGCAGCTCTGAAAGCCTTGCCCGTAAGCAGCGACATAAACTTACAAGCCTCGGAGAGGAGACGAGGATTACCCAGCCAGATGGCAGTGCTTTGTGGACACCGAGCGCGCCGCCACACCAGCACTCTCTGGAGAACTTCTTCCAGGTTTATTAGATCACTCATATCAATGATTGCAGAGCAGAAACGACGAAACGCTTGGCTCCGAAGCGAAAGCTCAACTACGCTTCCCTTAAATACCCGCTTTGTGATGCAAATCTCTCTTGTCAGTGTCTATTGGCTCATTTTGTTAAACTCCAATGTGACTGGGTTCTCAGGCAAGATACCAATGTCTGACGTAACGTTGAACGTGACTGAGTGATTGGGAAGTAACATTTCACATTTTCACAGAAAGGACAGGGCTTTAATGCAGAGAAGGTATCAATCACTGCCATTCCTTCAGGGAGACCATCTGTAATACACTGGCAAAGCGTGCCTACTTCCAAATGGAAAGGGATGCTACATAGACCACACTCTGCCTGTATGGAGGTAACATGGGAATCACACATATGGCCTGACCATTAGAGCAGTGCTACACATGGATGGTCCCAGTGGTAGATCCAGCCTAGCTAGGGTAAGGTCAATACCGAGCAGAGACGGCAGGGAAAGACATGGAAAGGCAATCACCAATAGGGAAGCTGTACCGTCAACTAGTCTAGCACAAGGGCTGAACTTCTGGGCATACACACGAGTGTTAGACCTAACATTTGATGCCTCTAACGTATCTGACTGCAGAGGGTGCTGGAGGAACCTGCGAGAGTTTGCTCTTTTTCCAGTTGACCCGAAGCCCAAGAATGGCTGAGGCACCTTAGTCCTGTGTTCACACACTTGCTCCCAAGAGGACGGTCTGGGAGATAGGGGAGTAGAGAAAACAATATTTGTCCGTCTTCCTCATATCTGCCAGGTTCAGTCAGAGATGGTATTCCTGGACCAGAAGAGTGGATATCGTCTGTCTAAGGGACAGCGCAGTGACTTTAGTCACACATAGGACGAGGTCCATCGCTGTGCTCAGTTCCTGCATCAACCCAGGGTCAGAACTGCCCTTGTGCCCGAAGCAAAATCTCAACTGAGTTATCCTTATATACCCGCTTTGTAATGCAAATCTCACTTGTCAGTGTCTATTGGCTCGTTTCGTTAAACTCCAATGTCACTGGGTTCTCAAGATACCAATGTCTGACGTAACGTTGAACATGACTGACTGATTGGGAAGTAGTCTCAGCCTCGGGCGTCACGCCCACGGAACGTTGGTTAAACGTCTGATGCATATGGGACACTTAACTGGAAACACTTCAGGAATGTCGAAGTCGTCATCTGATTAGTTGTCAGTGTCGCGTTTATTTTCGGTCCGCCGGGAAACAAAGCGCAGACGTGTGATTGCGGAAGAAAAACTGTTGTGTTTATATGAGTGACAATGAGCATTAATCAAGATCAGCTAAACGTAGTTGTATGTCCCCTCCTATCGATTATGGAAGATCAAGTGAAGTACTTAATTGCGAAGGGGATATCAGCCGCGTTTGTGGGCAAACATGAAACAACAGACGCTGACATCGCAGCTGGCCGATTCAGTATTCATATATAGGGCGCACACTGGATTAAAATGCGCATAAGATACTGCAGAGTCAAACGTTTGACTGGGTTTGCGTTATGCATCCACGAGATGTGCTAAACTAAAGGCTAAAGGGAATGTAGCGAGTGCGCGGCGCCGGAAGTGAGGCGTTTATTTAGTAGGCGTGAGCGCGCTGGGGCGGGGACGTAACTTACATTCGCAGCCTGACTCATGCGAGTATTCAATGTGCATATGAGCAGTGTTGGGAGTAATGCATTACAAAAGTAATACATTACAGTAACATATTACTTTTTGCTGTAACGCAGTAGTGTAAGGCATTACTAATCAATTTTCAGTAATATTTTACTCGTTACATGTTCAGTGAGGCTTGTATTACAATTGTATTACAGTGTATTGTCTGCTTTTACTTCTTAAAGGCAACAGACTATGTGAAAGTTTTAAAGCAGTCTTTTAGTGCCAGTTCAGAGCGGTCACGTCTGTAACATTGTTTTTTCCTCTAAAATAAAATGAATATTTTAAGTTCTATGGAGACTGGAGAGCCAACCCTTCCTCATCCGATTTGCGCAGTGTAATTACAGAATTACAAAAAAATCGATTTTACCTCCTATTTTTTTGTCACGCATGAATGTGTGTCTTTTCCCTAATATTAAAAATAAAACATAGACTGATATTTGTCTAATGTCTGGAGTCCTTTAAGGAAATAGCCTATATACGTTTCAATACATGAATTTTCGGAGAATTTTTATTTCAAGTTTTGACTGCAAATGTCATCATGTCCATAATGCTGGACTTCCCCAATTTTAAATAATTTATCCTCAACTAGTTTTGTGGTGTAGGTCTACGTATTTTATAATGTTAACTTCAAATAATACTAATAGCCTAATTTAAAGATAAGGCTGCATTGGATCTGGACGGTAAGGAGAATAACGCTGGAGTTGGAAGAGGTGTGTCGCGATTCTGTAGGTTCGTGGATGTGGCGAATCGCGATTTCGGTTTCATATTGCTTATCGTTACAGCCCAAAAGTTAAGTTCTACTTAGTTATTTTGGTGAAAGTAACTCAAAAGTAATACATGAGTAATGTAACGCATTACAATTCTGGGACAGTAATATTGTAAGGTAATGAATTACTTTTAAATAACAGTAACAAGTAATACCTAATG
Organism: Pimephales promelas; assembly: GCF_016745375.1. The sequence continues at coordinate 2,351,422 of NW_024121821.1, forward strand.
TATTACAGTTTGGAAGTAACTTGCACAACACTGCATATGAGTATTCTAACGTTACAGCTGGCTGTTTTGAATGAGACGAGTCGGTTACCGTGAACAGGGAGCACTTTATGAACATAACTGTGACGCACGAGCAGCGCCGGGGACAGTGTGTCTGTTAAGAGTAAGTGCTCGTGAGCGGGCACATAATTTACACACATAACCTGATTTATACGAGGTTGAACTGGCCGTGTGACAAAGCGGGCATAAGATGGACATGAGCGCGAGTTCGTGGGTGAATTTAATAACGCGGAGCGTTGTTAACGAGCGCCTCCGGTGACTGCTGCTGACTGACTTGTTGCACGCCGGTCTGTTGTTGTGGGGACATTTCCACGCCCCGAAACGTGACGCTGAATGAAACGAATTGGTTGGTTGACATGTCGGTCAAACGGCCTTATGGGCGGGCCTTGGCCAAAGAAAGTTGCTATGAATTCCAGACCTTCAGCCATAGGTCTGAAAGTTTGGCTATGCGAGACTAATTGGGAAGTAACATTTCACTCATAGTTACCGCAGGCAGAAAACAAAAGAAAAGTAGTATCATCAGCAAAACTTGAAATGGCGCAGCGATTTACCTCAGAGCAAGTCCTGAACACAGTAAAAAAATTGTCAATTGATGGTGAATCTGGTGAAGAAGCTGTCAGCAATCAAAATATTGATTTTGAAGATGCTAATAATGATAGTTTTGAGAGTATGTTTGAGATGGTGAATATGAGCCAGATGCTGAATGTATGGTAGGTGATGATGATGGTATAAACATCTGCCCAAACTGAACCCTTCCCAGCTCCAATTGTTCCTCTAATTTCAGGAAAGTTTTATATTATCGCGACAGGTAGAGATCCATCCATGTTAGATATAGACCTGGGTCAATAAAAACCTGAATATGTAATAATAATTGGTAAAACATTTATGCATTTAAAGCTACACTGTGTAACTCTTTTACTTTATTCTTAGTTAAAAACACTTAGTTATTTCAAAAATATATGTGCTCATTAATGTATATTTACTTTTTATCAAGTAATAAAGTATTCTCGTGAGTGTATAATATGCCATTGAAAATACATACGGGTAAGGGTTTCTAATGTCGGTCGCCATGCTCCTCCATCTTGAAAGTACATTAGCCAAAGAGCATACCCGTTAATTCAAGCTTCGCCTTTCGCGTTTAACACTCATGGACGAGGTCGAACTGGAAGCCATGTTAATCTTGGACTACATTGGCCACCGTAGGAGTTAAAACGAAATCGGAATTGACAGGAACAGAAACTAATATTCGCTGGATGGTCATATACCTTTTCACCGCTAGATGGAGGTAAAAATCACACAGTGTAGCTTTAAGGGTTAACGTTTTATTCATCAAAGAATCAAGAAATCCGTTTCCACAAAAATGTGTATCAGCACAACTGTTTTCAACATTGATAATAATCAGAAATGTTTCTTGAGCAGCAAATCAGCATATCAGAATGATTACTGAAGGATCATGTGACTGAAAAATGGAGTAGTAATGCTGAAAGCTCAGCTTTACCATCACAGGAATACATGATATATCATATATATATGGTTTTTGAATAAATCATATATATATATATATATGGTTTTTAGCATATTTTTATAATATGCATTTTTATTAATTGTTTTTTTTACTCAGCTGTCTGCAACCACAGCAGAATTGGGTCGCAACCCAAAATTGGGAAGCAACAATTTTTGATTACGTGAAAACGTTTAATATTCCTCACCATATTCACAATAACAATAAAGACATCTTAATGGCCTTGCCAATAAAAATGCCGCAGCACAACTAGCACTTACTTCGGTCCTGTGACGGTCGGTATACAAGTAGAGCCGCGATGACACGGATTCTGGCCAGGATAACACAGATCTTCCTCATACTCTTCACACTTTGGCCCTGTAATGCACATTCACACTTCTTTCTTTACCAATCCAATCACTTTCTATCTACAAGGAGAATCTGTCCATATGAATCATTGGGTCAGTATAAATTAATATCATCATGTACCTGAGAAGGGGTGCGGACAGGCGCAGGTGTAGTTGCCCACTCCGTCCACACAGATGGTGCCATTTTCACACTTGTTATCCACACAATCGTCAACATCCACCTCACAGAACTGACCGTCGTATCCCAGAGGACACATGCAACTAGACAGACGTGCAAAAGTCAACTTCATGTTTCTTGTTTTGATCGTCTTGGGTAATAACAAGGTGTGTGTTCTCACCTGAAGCCTTTTCTAGCCTCTTCGCTGTAACAGGTGCCTCCATTTACACATGGATTGCCTTCACAGGCGCTGACAGAAACCTCACAGTTTTTACCCTATAAATACCAACATGCAGCAGACAGACTTTCAAGGAATGTTCTTTTTAACGCTCTTTAACATCCAATGCAATAAAACACATATAGAATCTGTAAGTTTTAAGCATGTTGCAAGTTACTGCAGAAAATAAATCCTACTTTAAAAAGAAAATGTTTTTGCAATAATATGCTTTCAATGGAAGTCTATCGGGCACGGCATTCATACGGGGCTTTTTGTGGTGCTTATATTCTGTAGAAACGTGTGCAGTTTCAGATGTTTCATTGATTTGAGAAGTTTAACCGTCCTTTAAGCAGTCGGACTGCACTTCTTGGCGGATGAACTTCTGGATGTGTGTTTCAGTAATCCTGTGATGGGTTAACTGGCTTTATGCGGTCAAAATTGGAGTCCGTAGTTATTGTTAACTAAAATAGTTAAAAAAAAAAATTTAATTCATTGAAATAAGGCTGAAATAAAATATAAATACTAGTTTACTACTAAATTTTGGAAAAAAAAATTCTCCCCATAAATGTAGCCCTCAAACCGTATTCACTTTATAGCCCTGAATCCTGTAATTGTGGACAAATGTGGGCACAGAGGACTCAGGTGTCATCCTAATTTTTATTTATTATAAATGTTATATCACTGTCTTCGATAAAGTTTTGTCTATCCATTTATGTTGTTTTTGTTTATTTTTTGTAATGTTTATAAAAAAATTGTGTGTGTTCAGGAGGCAAGCTTAGGAAAAGTAGCCAAGTCTTGTACCGCTCAGATCAAGGGAAGTATTTTTTAAAAATAAATCAAAACTATTTTGCCCACATTTGTCCAGAATACGGGTTAAATAAAAGTGAAATATAATTAATTAGATTGGGGACGTTAGAAAATTGAGACTGGCCAACACTGTTCACATGACATGTGTGTGACGCTGACCAATAATGAGGCGGCGTTTTGCCAGGACCAGGAAGTGCTGCAATGTTTACACCATAGATACATACACTAGATGTCGCCTTAGCTACAGCAGTTCATTAGAATGAATGCGTCAAATGAATGAGCCGCCATCTTGGAACAGGAGAGCCGCTCCACTTTAATGCATCAGTGTCAATGTACACAAAGGTCTAACGGAAATAAAATCACCATAAATCATCATGAATGCGATTTTCTCGGTTTTTTGGTTCGTTCCAACGGTCAGGCATGTATTTATCATTGATTCCAGAAAAAAAAAAACAGCCCGATCTTACAGGAATTCGTACGAATTTTACGAGGTGGCTAATTCGTAACAATTCATACGACCTCACTCGTACAAATTAGTACAATTTTGCTAAATCGTACATATTTTACGAATTGGCCAATTCGTATGAATGACCTACCCCTTACCCCGCCCCTAAACCTAACCATCACGTGGGTTTAGACAAATCGTACGAATTCGCACGAGTGAGGCCGTACGAATTAGCCACTTTTTAATTATTCGTCGAATTCGTACAAATTGGTCGTGAGATAGGGTAGAAAATTGTTTTTTTTTTTAAACGTTCTTGCTAGTTCAGATTTCATCATACGCAGCACAAAAGTCCACCACCATCAATTAATTCGAAGTAAAGGCAGAGATGGCAGCGCAACCTAGCTACTTCCTATGACAAGACCCCAGTTCCAAGATGGCGGCGGTTTTGACGCATGCTTAGAACCCCAAGATGATATGGCTATGTGTTTACACTATGTCAACCATGTAGGAGTGTGTTTGTGGTGCTCAGTGACTGGCGTATGTCTAAAGGTCAGAAATTGTTGTCCGAAATCTTCGCACGTTAAAAAATAAATACGTCAATATGTTGTGTCAATCACGTTTACACACTGCCTCGGAAACTTTCGCCCGTCATAATAAAATTCGGATTGGGTTTGATTTTCTGCATTTTTTTGCATTTGTAGCAAGCATTTTGTTGACAATTTGTTTTGACAATTCAGAGAAACCAAATGCAGAAAACGAAAAAACGCATGCGAATATTTCGTGACCTTTTATTTGGGGACAGCTTAAATGACTGTGTTAATTGATAGCATATCAGGTATATTGTAGATGCATTGAAGCAGGAATACGTAGCAGCACTTCTCAGTAATGTATGATCAGGACCTTGTAACCCTGCGGACAGCTGCACTTGTACTGGTGCACCGGGTCCTCATGGCACTGGCCTTGATTCTGGCAGGGGTTTGAAGAACACGGGCTGCATTTCCCAGACACAGACGGATCCACGGGACCTGAGGAAGATCAGACCTCTCAAGCGTTATCCTGAAGGGAAATGTTCTTTCTTTCTCTGATGTTTTTCACCCACCTGTGCATTGGAAGGTATTGCCTGGTGTTGTGAGCAGTAGTTTTCCCTCCATACCCCGCGGCCCGGCACAGCGGGCGATGCCGGGTTCCTTGTACCCGCTTTTTACCCAATCAGAAAGCCACCGCAGCCGACAGTCACAGTACAGTGGGTTTGCGCCAATGGCCCTTGAGAAATTTAATTCTATTAGTATAGTATTTGTTTGACAGTAAATTCATGCATTCGTATCTAATCCAAATTACAAATTTCAACATATTGGCAGTTGTAAAGTATGGAAGCTTGTTTCCGTCACAGAATGAAAAATAAAAAAGGTAATTGCGACTTTTTATCTCACAATTCTGACTTTTTTTCTCACAATTGCGAGTTTACATTTCGCAATTATGTCTTTTTTCTCAAAATTGCGACTTTATATCACGCAATTCTGACTTTATATCTTGCAATTCTGACTTTATTTCTCACAATTCTGACTTCATATCTCGCAATTGTGAGATAAAAAGTCGCAATTATTTATTTATTTATTTTTTATTCAGTGGCGGAAACAAGTTCCATAGTAAAGTGTCCATTTATTTATACTTTTCTGTGTAATTCATTTAAAAATCATTTAAAACTTCTCTTGTATATTTTTTTTTTAATTGTCCATTTTAAATGATGTCTATTGATATACACCTAAAATAAAAATATTAGATAACAAAAAAAAAATTGGCAACTACCTGAAGAGAATTACTAAAAATTACTAAAAATGTAAAACAAAAATTAGTTTGAGCAATAAAGAAAGAAATAAAAAAGCGAATAAAACTGACAAATGATATTAAACTTAATTTTAATGTGTCGATTTTTTTTACTTTATTACATTTATGTAAAGCACTTAGAATTTCCAAATAAAAAAAAATAATTGTGTATAATTTATATATATATATATATATATATATATATATATATATATATTAATGTTTCCCAATGTTTTTATATATATATTTTTTTTTTCGGTAATTGAAATAAAGCTAAAATAAATCAAATAAAAACGTAAGCGAAAAAGGCAAAAAGGCATTGGCAACAAATTGAAATAAATTACTAAAAACTACAAGATAAAAATTAATTAAATGACAAGAAATATTTAGCCATTTACTTCATTCCTAAATGAATGAACGAATCGAATGACTCAGTGACTTACTCAAATATTTACTGCAACTACTGGCAATTTTTGTTTCTTTTTAGTATCATTTCCTTTCAAAATAATTTCAGCTGCAATAAACATACCAATTCAGATGCAGCTTCTGAAAAAAAGTGTAATTAACCTGAGATTAAACTAATTAATCGGCACATCATGTAATTAATTAGATACAAAATTTGAATCCCTTGACAGCCCTAATATGCTTGATGAAAATTTTAACTTACAAAATTAACAAAAATTAAAAATAAAAAGTAGTGCCTTTCATTTAACTGAAATACACATCTAAAGATTATTAAAACTAAAACTGAAAGTTATATAAAAAATAAAATAAATGACAAAAGCGCATAATAAATGATTAAACTTTTCCGTCCGAGAAGCGCTTGTGTTTGTGTTTGCATGTGTGAGTGTGTCTGGGCAGAGACCAAACAGGTGTGACTCACAGGTGTGATAGAGATGCAGCATCTCTGAAGATTTCGTGGTGTAATTCAGATATATTGTTGCCATGGAGAGATCTGCAAAAAAAGGAAAACAGTGAGCAGAAAACATGTGGGTTGAGGTGAGGTCAAACGATTATATGTCTGTACAAGCCAACTGCTTTCACAATCATAAAAACAAGAATTTCTGTAAGATAATAGAAGTGTTTCCAGAGGAACTCACAGCAGTCGAAGAGAGGACAGTCCTTTAAACACAAGAGGAGGGATACAGCGCAGGGCGTTATAACTCAAGATGCTGGAAATCAACACAACACAAGCCAGATGATTATAGAAACACATTCACAGTCAGCAGCAGTCAAGTGTGTGTGTGTGTGTGTGTGTGTGTGTGTGTGTGTGTGTGTGTGTGTGTGTTTCAGGCTCACAGTGTGGTCAGCTGACTCATGTTGGAGAAAGACGAGTTGGACAAGGAACTGATTTTATTGTTGCTCAGGTCACTGAAATAAAGCACAGAGATATTTTACATTTACAATAATAATAATATCCAGTTTTATTTCTTGTTCTTATTAATCAAAGAATGAATGTAAATGAGTGCATATAATACAACAATAATAATATTGTTATTATCAATGTTGATGTATGTATGTATACATTATTTAATAATATAATGTTGAAATATTATAATATTATAACAACAATAATACAAATAGTGAATATATATATATATATATATATATATATATGCACCATCATTTAATTTAAATTACACAACTTTATCATTTTCTTAAGTACTAACTGCACAATAGCAATGAATCTGATCTGATGTTGATGTTGAATATGCACATAAGCACAGTGTGCCCCCGGTGGCTGGGCATGGCATTGCAGGAGTGACCTGAGAGAGGTCGACACTCACACCAGCTGCAGGTGTCTGAACGCTGAGAGCTCTTTGGGAACCGCGGCAAACAGATTCCCATCCAGGTAACTATGGAGACAGAGAGAGTTCATGAGACGTCCAAACACAGCCAGACAGGAATCCCGACAGCGTTTGCATAAGCCCTTGCGCCCACCCGAACATGACTCACAGTTCAGTGACATTGTGTGGGACGCCGCGGGGTAAACCGAGCAAGTGTTTGTTGCTGCAGCGCACGACTGACTCCAGACAAGTGCACTCCTCCGGGCACTTGGGCTTCGGGACGCAGCTCCTGTCCTCTTCAGTCACCGCTGGAAGTGTGTGTGGAAGAGATATATCCGGAAATACAGTCAGAAAAACAACAGCATGGTGTATTAAATGTATTACTTTCAAATGAAAAAAAGCATTCGAACTGCGAAATGAAGAAGAGACAATGATAAACTCCAATATAAAAGACACTACAAGCCCTATCAAACACTAGGCACAATTCAGCGCCAGGCGACTCAGCCCGACGCATTTATCATTTCACGTCCTGCATCACGCTGTTTAACCCTCTGGGGACGGATTGTTACATACTTTTACAAATGTGTACTTATCTTAAAAACTATTCGGTGCGGTCTTTTTTGCCGTCTTCCTCAGATTCCGCTGAAAACAGAGATAACTTATCCGGCTTGTATACACACTTCCTTGTTGCGCAATACCACTACGTGAAAGGCCAATGAAATCAATGTTGTTTGGCAGATTCACGAGCAACAACCAATGGAAAAATTGACGATGGAGAAATATTTTTCTTACCCAATTAGGGGAAGGTTACCATGACCTATTTTAGCAAATCGGAGGACTCTGTAGCCTTGCAAGGGGTGGTATTATATAGTAAGGGATATGACGCAAACAGCGTCGAGTGGTGGAGGAGACAACAGAAAGCGAATTTATATATTAGGGCTGTGCAAAAATTAATTCCGATTAATCGCATCCAAAATAAAAGTCTGTGTTTACATAATATATTTGTGTGTGCTGTATATAATTATTTTGTTTATATAAATACATACACATGCATGTATATATTTAAGAAAATGTGTTATTCATTTATACAATATTAATATTTATATAATATAGATTATGTATTTATATATATATACAGAATTTAAGCACAAATAATTCTTAAATATATACATGCATGCATAGGTATTTATATATAAGAAATAATTATATACAGCACACACAAATATATTATGTAAACACAGACTTTTATTTTGGATGCGATTAATCGCAATTAACTTTTGCACAGCCCTAATATATATATATACACAATTATAGCATTATTTAGTATTTTAGCACTTTTATGATGGCATGCAATAAGCGATTTTGTAAGCAATAAGTGAACGGTGGAACAATTACTGGAGAGTGACGAGGAGAAAGCATTGCTTGGAAAATTCTTCCTAAGAAAAATGCCTGGGAATATTTGAAGAGGGCCTCGGGCCTGTTTTAGGCTTATCTTTTTTATAGCCTATTTTAGATATTATTTAAAATAAAATATGAGAAGATGACTATTGAAAAGCAAACATAGAAAGACGTTTTATAACCTATCATACTGACATATATGACTGACAGTCTGCTCACGGCACGCGCACACAGGTTTCCCGGCAACACGATCCGCGCGACCGGCTCGTTCTCTGTTTAGTGTCCCGCCAGCAGCAGGAGTAGTGAGCGTGACTTCAGCGCAGCTGGAAAAAGTACGACTGGATTAAAACTTTCCACGGTGGATGGTGCTTTTTCTGCACGATGCTCTGTAAGAGACTGTTTGGGAGGTTGTCTTGATGTTTTTTGTTTGATTGGACTTTAGTTTCATGAGTCTGTTGGAAACTTTTGGAAATACGAATGGCCTTGTTCTGTAGTGAAGACTTGATTTTTGAGGTAAGATAACCTGCATGTTTGTATTTAATGTAATTTATTTGATTTGTTTAGATTGCATTCTCTGTATTGTATTGTAAATTGTATTGTACGATCGCTGTTGCGAGCAGCAGAGCAGTTTGCCTCAGCTTTTCAAAAATGACAATAAACATTTAACAAACGTTTAAACTAACGTTAACTGTCTGTGTGAATATGTTTAAGTTGTTTTATATCTATGGATTTTATTGTAGCCAAGTAAAGTGTTGATTTGAGAGGCTATAAATGGATCAAATATGTTTAACTCGCTGTCGGGTGCTTGGTCGTCATAAAAAAATAAATAAAAAGAAACATTTGTCTTAATTAACTTTATAAAGAAATTAAAATAATGTAAACGGTAACTACTTTGCCATTGAGGACAAAACATATCTGTTTAAATGACTGCTGCAACAGGGCAGGCTGTGTAAGGTGTTTTTTTTTTTTTTTTTTTTAAATAACGGGCTCGGGTCGGACTCGGGCTGTCGGACACGGGCCTGGCTAGGGCCTAGATTTGAGGCCCGTGCAGGGCTCTATTCTGTACATAAAGATATAATGGATTCCGGCTTGTCCCGTAGATGGTCTGTTTGAGCTTTAACCGTGATAGGTTTGCACTCTGGAGACGTAATCAGTCTTTCCACTATCAAATTCCTCCTTGTAAATTGCGAATTCGCCATAACGCGAGCGCAACTAGCTTTTAAAGGGAATAGGAGATGAGACTCTGATTGGTTTATTGCATGTCACGCCCAAAACACACCCGTTACTCATTAAGAGAATAGGGACAACCCTTTTAGACAACCATGCGCCGGGAGCGACCATGAATACCATTTGTCCCGTCTTTAAACTAGCAAAAATGGATTCGGAAACGTGCTAAGTGCACTTGCACCATGTGCTTTAGACCATGCTCTTAAAATAGGGCCCAAAGAGACCATTTACCCTTGTCACAAATGAAGTCAGGCTTTGCCACATCCTGCAGTGGGATCTCTCTGAGAAAGGCTGGGTTCTGACAGCGGGGGTTTCCCGTCACAATCTGACGAGATCGTAGCCATTCTCCAAGCCAGGACAGACGACAGTCGCAATTAAAAGGGTTTGCAAGCAGGTTTCTGAAAAGAGATCATGGAGATTAGCATAAAGCACATATTTATATCAGAAACATTCATGAACAGCAGCGTCTTTTACAGGGTGGAGAGGTTTGGCAGCGTGTCAAAGGCTCCAGGCATGATCGTGGCGAGCTGGTTGTCGTAGAGCGAGAGCAGACGCACGTTCTGCAGGCCTGAGAAGCTGCTGTTGTGGATGCAACGGATGCGATTATTCCTTAGCATCCTAACAGAGAGAGAAAGAAAAGAAGGATTCAGAGAGTAGCCTTGGGTGACTGTAAGCGCTTGCTTAGATTGTTCTTTGAGAAATTATACATTTGTACAAATTGTGCAGAGGTTTTTTTGTGTGTGTGTGTGTGTGTGTGTTTAAATAATATTTATACAGCTTATACAAACATATCAACATTCGATAACAGCTGAGGTATTAAATTAATTTTTAGTTATAAACAATAAAGATGATTCATTTGGTTTTCTGTGATATCTACATTGTTGTTGCTGATTCTGTGCAGCAAAAGTGCATGCCAATCAAATCAATCAATCACTGAGTCAGTCAATCAATCAATCAATCAATCAATCAATCAATCAATCAATCAGCCAACCAATCAATCAGTCAATCAGTGAGTCAAACAATCAATCAATCAATCAGCCAACCAGCCAATCAATCAATCAGTGAGTCAATCAATCAATCAACCAATCAATTAATCAGTAGGGATGTCCCGATCCGATCCACGGCATCGGTATCGCGCCGATACCGGCCCAGAACGCTAGATCGGAGATCGGAGGGGAGAAAAAAATATGAGCGATATCCAGTTTAGCGGCGCAGCCTGTCACGTGATGATTGTTGTGTTTAAGCACACGCGTGCAGAGAATCACTCTCGCTTTTGCGCACGGATTCTAATGTAATCGGATGATTCCACAAAAGCTGCATTTCAGTCTTCTCAGAAATTCATTGGCTATCAGAAAATAGCGTCATTTCATTCTCTATTGCAACTGGATAGATAAACTGTCACTCAAAGAGAGAGCGAAACTGGCGCGCGTATAGTTTGAAGCGAAATTTACGCGCGTCAGAATCAAAATCCGTTGGCGGTCATTGTTTTTATGTCGACCGAGCATTCATCAAGAGAGTTACCGCTCTGTATTTACTCTGGTTAGCAGAACAGCGGCGTGGGGATCATCGTCGCCGTATATTTGTGTCCACCGGACCCTTCGGAGCCGAACCGTTTGGCGAGTTTCACCATTTGCTCGCTCCAGGAGCTGCGCTGGATGACGGCCGCTGTCAGCGGTACTTCCGCCTGTCACGCGCCCAGTTTGATGACCTGTTGTCCCGCATCTGAGCGAGGATCACCCTCGCCCGGCCCCTCATCCATCTAATCTAGCTGTCATTTATTTTTGTTTTGATAATAAATAGAGCCAGCCTTCAAAAGTTATTAACCTGTCCTGTGATTTTTTTTCTCTCTCTCACGTCCAGACACGAATGTATGCACATATGTTGATATATATATATAGCGCGCTATGTATGTTATGCGCGCAGTATGTCTCGCTCTAGATTCCGGGAGATTTGAACTAATTTGCGGGCATCAGGGAGACGCTATCAATGTGCGGGAGACTCCCGGAACTTCCGGGAGACTTGGCTGTCTTTACAACATAATACTATTTCTAGATATGGAATGAATAACATTCAATACAAAATGAACATGTCTCCATATAGAAATAATGTTTTAAGTGATGAAACATTTGCTTTGTTGTGCATAATCCCACCATGCATTTAGTCATATTAACAAAATAATTTATTGAAGCATCCAGACACTTCACCACGTGAGCAAGCAGCTAGGCTCCTGATTGGGTAACGCGGCGCGAATTCACGCCAAAGTTCAGATTTTTCAACTCGGGCGGCAGATGCGAATTCGCGTCAAACGCGTGAATGCACAACGCTCAATTCGCGCCATTCGCGCCAACTTGATTCGCGTCTTCCGCGCCGCGCTCCACGCCTCATTCGCGCCGCAGGAATTTTTCTTGCATTGACTTAACATTGAAATCATTCGCGCCTGACGCCCTATTCGCGTCCGGTGTGAACGTAGCATTAGTGCGTTGAAGTTGTGATAGCGCTGTCGGCTAACGCGAAATGCTACTATTTACATTCCATGGATGTTTATTCATATATACAATTGTTTTGGACTAAAAACTTCTTCAAATTGGATTGTATGGACGCTTTACAGTGAAACCAAACCATTTTTGATGGAATGTGGACTAACAGATGGCTAATTGGTGAGTTTCTTCCAGTTTGTGTTGGTTTGTTTTGGCTGTTGGTGGTCTGACAAAGAAACAGATTGTGCCCGCTGTGTTGATTGTTACGTCGTTCGAATCACGAGTTTCTCAGCTTTCCAAAGATATGTATTATGTTTACTTTTGTGTTTGTTTTGTTTTGTCTTTCACAAAGTTAAACCTATAAACCACCCTGTGGGCCGTATACGGCACGTCGGACCACGAAAAAAAAAAATATCGGACTAATATCGGTATCGGCAAAACCCAAAGGTGCGGCATCGGTATCGGTATCGGAAGTGAAAAAGTGGTATCGGGACATCCCTATTAATCAGTCAATCAGAGAGTCAACCAATCAGGCAATCAATCAATCAATCAATCAGTAAATCAATCAATCAATCAATCAATCAACTAGCCAACCAACCAACTAATCAATCAGTCAATCAGTGAGTCAAACAATCAATCACTCAATCAGTCAGTCAATGAATCAGTCAATTAGTCAATCAATCAATCAACAAGCCTACCAATCAATCTATCAATCAGTTAATCAGTGAGTCAAACAATCAATCAGTCAGTCAATCAGTCAATCAACCAGTCAACCAATCAATCAACTAGCCAATCAATCAATCAGTCAGTCAATCAGTTAATCAACCAGTCAACCAATCAATCAACTAGCCAATCAATCAATCAGTCAGTCAATCAGTCAGTAAATCAATCAGTCAGTCAATCAATCAATCAATCAACCAGCCAATCAATCAATCAATCAATCAATCAACCAGCCAATCAATCAATCAATCAGTCAGTCAGTCAATCAATCAATCAATCAATCAATCAACTAGCCAACCAATCAATCAGTCAGTCAGTTAATCAATAAAATCAGCCAACCAATCAATCAGTCAATCAACCAATCAATCAGTCAATCAGTCAGTCAACCAATCAATCAGTCAGTCAGTCAATCAATCAATCAACCAGCCAACCAATCAATCAGTCAGTCAGTCAACCAATCAATCAATCAATCAGTCAGTCAATCAGTCAGTCAGTCAGTCAATCAATCAATCAACCCGTCCAACAAATAAATCAGTCGACCAACCAATCAATCATTCAATCAATTCAATAAATTTAGGGTTAGGGATGTTCTCAGACTGCTTGAAATGCTGTGGCAGAATTAGAAATGATAGTGAAAAGGACACTTGCAGCATGCGCAATCCGTCCATTCCCCGCAGCATCCCTCCTCGTATGGACACCAGGTGGTTGGCGGTCAGGTGAAGTTCAACCACGGAAGACGCACCGTCAAAAGCTCCATCCTCAATCTCAGTGATTTTATTGTTGCTAAGGTTTCTGTGAGAGAAATGCACAGAAAACTAGTTCACTGTCCAGTTCAGTTAAGGAATACAGTGTATTTTGGCATTGCTTAATCACATTACGTAGTACATAAATGTCAATCTCACATTTTCTTGAGATGTGTGAGGGGCCGAAAGAGTCCTGTTGCCTCCAGGATAGAGAGGTCATTGTTATTGAGACGTCTGGCAGAAAGAAAAGGAAATAAACGTAGAGTTGGCATGTTGCTAAGCTAACAATGCACAATGCTAACAATGCGATTCTATAATACTACAGGCAGCACACTATTTCTTTATCAATCATTTTTGATACTGAAACAAGAATTATCATTTCTGTTGCTTCATCTGCAATCTTGGATGGATTTTTTTTCACTGAGCTTGTCGCAATGCATTCTGGGACAAACATTTTCACACTGGAGAAATGAAGGTATCACAGCACAATTATACAGTCTACCTTAAACAGTCTTCGTATCAGGAGCAAGTCAAAAACATGTTGTAATTGTTCTGTTTATTTGTTCAGAGTTTCTCTTACAGTTCAGTTGTAGAGAGTGGAAGGTGTTCTGGGAACTTGGTTAGGCGTAAATTTGAGCAGTCCACCACAGTAGCTTCACAGCGGCATTTGGGTGGACAGACAGGCTTGCTGTTGCAGTCCTTATTCAAACGTGTGTCCTCTGCGCCTGAGACAAATATAAAGATGCTTTCAGAGAAAGCCCATTCATCACAGGAAAGTATAAATGGGCCATTTTGGTCTAAAGGAGATACAGAAACAATTTACCTGGGATGTGGTACTGTTCCTTGGCTGCTATGGCAACACATGCAAGAAAACAGAAGATACAGCTGCTATGAAAAACATTCAGACAGCACAGATCTAGATTTGAGACCTAAAGCTGGACAATTAAAGAGATAGTTCACCCAAATTGAAATTTAGCCCATGATTCAATCTGAAAGAAGAAAGTTATATAAACCTAGGATGACTTGAGGGTGACTAAAGCAAGGGCTAATTTTCATTTTTGGGTGAACTATCCCATTAATTGTCTATTGTTATTAATTGTTAATCTAATAACGCATTGGCACCTAGTCGATCGTTCTCTGAGATTTGTTTTTATGATAATCGAATGTAAAGAGTTTTATCTCTAAAAACTGTTCAGCTTATAACGCTAGTATATGGGGCATAGAGTAATGAAAATAATAATCACTAGTTAAAACCACAAACAAGGCTCAAAATAGCCCCACACTAATACAGTAACATAATGAGGGTCCATACATCTAAAACGAAGCATTGAGAACTTTGTAAGTGTACAGATTGTTTAATAAGAAGATACTTTATAAAGACAGTCTCGACAAGTCAAATCATGAACGCCGTTCAAACAGTTCAGAAGTTCGCAGAAGTTATTTTACTTGGCACGTCGTTCGTGGTTCGACTTGTCGAGACTGTTTTACAAATATTCACGAAGTGGACTGTCTTTATAATGGTGCGTTCACACCGGACGTGAATAGCGCGTCAGGCGTGAATGATTTCAAAGCAAAGACGCGTTACACTCGTAAAAAATTCCTGCGGTGCGGAAGACGCGAATACGCCTCATTCGTGCATCAAGTTCGCGTGAATGCCGCGAATTGACCATCTGGCGTGTTAAGCGTGAATGATTTAGTTAGTGCTATTTGTGCATTCACGCATTTGACGCGAATTCGCATCTGCCGCCCGAGTTGAAAATCATAAATTTGGTGTCAATTCGCGCCGCCGTTAACCAATCAGGAGCCTGCTGCTTGCTCACATGGTGAAGTATCTGGATGCTTCATTAAATTATTTTGTAATATGACTAAATGCATGGTGGGATTATGCACAACAAAGCAAATATTTTATCACTTTATTTCTATATATGAGACATGTTCGTGTTGTATTGAATGTTATTCAATCCATATCTAGATTATATGAATATATATATATATATATATATATATATATATATACACATGTAATATATGTACGCGTAAATTTCGCTTCAAACTTTTGTTTTTACGAATTAACACAAAGTGGTCAAGCGTCAAACTAGACGCGTTAGGCGCGAATTTGACGCGCTATTCGTGTTCGGTGTGAACGCAGTATAAAATATCTTCTTATTAAACGGTCTGTCCACTTACAAAGTTCTCAATGCTTCGTTTTAGATGTATGGACCCTCATTATGTTACTGTGTTAGCGTTGGGCTATTTTGAGCCTTGTTAGTGGTTTTAGCTAGCGATTTATTTTTACTTATTATATGCCCCCATTACTAGCATTATACGCTAAACAGTTTTTAGAGATAAAACTCTTTACATTCGATTATCATGAAAACAAATCTCAGAGAACGGTCGACTAGGTACCAATATGTTATTAGACCAAATGTATATTTTGCGACGGAGTTCTCCTTTAAGTATGTTTGGTTGTGTGAAGTTCTGTCATTTTTAAAGAAATCCAACTTTACTGATTAAAAAAACGTGTGATGTTTCGACCACCGATGACCACCTGTTCCAAATTTACATGAATTTTAGATTTTTGGTTCCACTTCTTTTGTTGGTAAAGCATGTCTTTTTTTTATTGTCTACAGTATAAGTAAAAATTCACCCAATTGATATGTTCAAAAACATTACAAAACACCAGTATTGTGTGTTTCAGCACATTTTGGAGTTCACTTCACCCCTTTGGAGATCCTGGGCTTCACCTAAACCAATCGGTGTGTTGTTCGGAGACGCAAGTACTACACAATTACCTGAAAAATTACCCAAATATTGTGCACAAGCTTCCCACTTAAAGGTTATGTGCATAATTTAAAATCAATAAAATAAATGTTCGCAATTATAAATGAATGTAAATGTACAAAATACTGTATAAATAATGGTGTGTTTGTGTATTCTACCTGAACAGCGGAACTTCTTGCTCTTGATCTGACTGATGCGTTTGTTGGCGAGCCGTCGAGGACTGGAGCATCGTGCGCCGCTGGTCTCAATCGGATTGGACCGCAAAAAGTCGGCCAGCCACTTTAAACCACAGTCGCAGACGAACGGGTTCTGAGCTAAGTGACTGAAAAGAAAGCGAACAATAAAACCTCTTGAATATACAGCATGTGCCTATTTCAAAGTTCATTATATAACGTCTCTTACAGAGTCTGGATGGATTTCAGAGGAGTAAATGTGCCTTTGGCTAGAGTCTGGATCTTATTGTCGTACAGGGACAAAAGAGATAAGTTCTCAAGGTCCTGGAAGACGTTGACACGAACGCAGTGGATTTTATTGGCATTTAACAGTCTGGAAGCAAGAAAGAAAGAAAAACAGACACCTAAAACATTACAATGACAATCTGGATGAAGGTGTTTCAGTGCGCTGCCTTATTCACGGGCCATTAAGCAGCGCCGTTATGACGTTATTTTTCATGTGGGTGGTAATTTTGCATTGACATAAGCATCAGAGGTGATCTACATCATGCTTTTCAGTACTTACAGTAACTCTAATGCACTCAATCCGTCAAAAACTCCCCGAGGCAGATCTGTAATCTTATTTCCATAAAGAACCCTGCGAGGCAAAACAAGTACATTGGTGCTGATGGTGTCATTTGAAAACAGATGCAAGGATATATATACATTTAAATCATACCACAAACACAAAAGGGCCTGCACAAAGCCCTATTGGGTTAAACAAGATTTGCCCATTGTCTGATTTTTATGCCTGTGTGAAATTTGCTGCAAAAAGTCTCAAAGATTGACTTCCTCCTTCAATATAAGCAACTTCAGATCCATGACTGAATCATTCCAATGTATTGAATCTTTTTAATGAATCATCTGAACTGGTTCACAAAACCACAGTGATTCAATTCGCAAATTAGACTGAATCCGTTCAAGCGGTTCTCAAGTCATAAATATGAACAACGTATGGTGTATGACATCAAGTACTATGAAAGCGTTTCGAAAGCACACTTTGTACTTTGATGTCAGACACCGATTGGTCTGTGCAGCGCCGCTTCAAGTCGAACACACCTAATGACTTATAGAATCAAATTTTTTGGACAGGTATGACTTGTAATGAGCTGGATTAACAACTCACGAGTCCTTGGACCAAGAACCGATTTGTGAATGAATCGTTCAGACTGAGTTTGTAAACCAGGTGAACTGATTCACTGAAAAAAATATGACTGTAGAACAGTTCATTCATGAATTGTGCGTTTCTGAATGAATGTGGTTCACAAAACCAATCTGAACGATTAATTCACAAAGAAAAACAAACAAACAAATCATCATAATGAGTCAGATTAACAACTCACCAATTCTTTGAAACGGTTCAATCAGACTGAGTTGTGAACCAGTTCAAATGACTAATTGAAAAGGTCTGGACATTAAGGAGTTGGACATTAAATACTTAATCAATGTTAACAATCTGTGCCTTATTTTAGATTTTACTTCCTCCAATATAAATAATATCTGATTTATGAATGAATCATTCTAATGTATCAAATCTTTTTACTGAATGAACTGCTAAATCATTTTTTGAACCGTTCACTGAAATGAACTGTTCGGAAGAGCTGATTAGAAGAAACGAATCAGACTGGATCTAGATGACTAAACGCAAGTCTACGAGATTTTCAGCCAGTTTTCATCCCTTAGCGTCACATAGAACGCTATATGACAAAACATCGCTATACTACGCTATACATGGCACCCTTTATCGTTAATATAACACGCGAAACCAAGGCGTCATAAATCCTTTAGCGTAATATGAGACTACCCTACCCTACCCCACACCTAAACCTATCCATCACAGCTCGTGTTATATTAACGACAACGGGTGACGTGTGTATAGTATAGCGCCGTTTTGTCATATAGAGAATACGTTGGAGATTTTATTGCCCGGTTTATTAAAGTTAGTTAAAGTTAAGTTGATTTCTTAGAAAAGTCACACAGAACATGGCAGACATGTACAGTACATCAAGAACCTGTCTTCCACTGAGCTGAATTACATGCATCCTCCTCACTCAGTCGAATCATATAAAGCATATATGCTGGAGGCTAGACAAACATTCATATAATTACACAAACCACACACTCTCTACATCAGACCCCTGGTGAGATGTTCCCCAAACACGCTTACACATAGGGCTCTTCGTGCAGCATGATGCATAATTCAATAGAACTAATAAGCTTGCACACATGAACATGTTGGAAATATACATAGCAGTCATGTGCAGATTAAATGATTATATATACATGAGTGAGGTGTAATGCACACCCCACGAAGGCTGTTTTTTACAAATTTGAATAAATGGATATGTAATTCTCAAAATGATCATGTAAACACCACTGAGCCAATTAATTAAGCAAATAAAAATGTGCATTTAGGATCATAATTTAAAGTTTCATGTGTGAAGTGTAGCGTAGCATACAGGATAATGCACTTTATTACTTTGCAGAACATTGGTTTTTCGTCATTTTAATTATTAATACATGAAATGATTTATTCATATTGGTGTTGCTGCCGGTGTATGAAGGCTTTCCAATCCTTAAAAAAATGTGGCTGAAAATGAAATTTCCTGCTTTGAAAAAAAAAAGAAAGATTTGGTCCAAACGGTGTTGCCACTCTAGTGTGAATCTCCTCTTGTAAGTCAGTGTTGTGTAATCACACATTACCAATAATGTTCACATCAACGTTTTTGTTGCAGAATTGTATTGTACAGTATGATGTCTATGGGCTTTATGAGCCTCATTTCATGTCCCTCAATTTTCTGGTTCTTTCTGTTAAAAGCATACCACTTTTCGAGTTTTTTGGATCATTTTCTTGCAAGGTCTATTTCTAGCTCTGCTTACGCTTTCTAAAAGACAGTTTGTTTGATATATCAATCCCAGCACAGTCTCATGAAAGTGCGTATCTACTGTACACTCTTAAAAAAGGGTTCCTCTGGGTTCTATATAGAACCCTGCGGTTCCATACTTGGCCAATAGAACCTTTTACAAAAAAAAAATGGTTTTATATAGAACCACTTTGGAGTTCCATATATGAAGCAGGGAATGGAACCATTTCTGGTTCTAAATAGAACCATTTCTTCTAAGAGTGTATATGATACGCAGTTTTCGTGTGCATATGATACACACTTTATGGCGTATAATGCGCACGAAATCCCCACCCCCTCCCCCCTAAACCTACCCAAGGGGTTTTCAGTGCGTAGCATATGCACACAAAAAACATTTTTGCCGTATAAATGGCACAAGAAATGGCGTTCGTTGTATACACTCTAAAAAAAATGCAAATTTGGGTCAAATATGGACGAACCCAAACGTTGGGTTAAAAATGTAATTTAAACATTTAACCCAATGGCTGAGTTTGTCCATATATGACCCAAAGATGGGTTAAAACAACCCAGCATTTTTTTGAATAAATCCACATGTTATTCAAACATGTGGATTAAAATATAGTGAAACACCTAGACTGCTAAAACTATTCATTATAATATAATATAATATAATATAATATAATATAATATAATATAATACACAGCTACTAGGGCCAAAATTGATCATTTCTGTCTTTTTCTCATTTAACTGGAGAAAGATATTCATCCAGAATTTTAGGTCTTTTAGACATTCAAAAGTGCTTTAACAGACATACTGTATCAACAACAGACTTTAGAAGCAAATATATCTGGGTATCATCAGCACACACACAAAAAGATTAAAGATTAAACCAAGAGGAAGCACATATAATGAAAATAACACTTGCCCCAAAATAGAGCCTTGGGGTACCCCACAGATAATAGAATCAACTGATAATGAGAGGATTCTATTTTTAACAGAAAAGGTTCTATTTTACAGACGAATTAACGTAGGGAAGCTTTCTCTGCAGTTTATAACTACACTTGGTCCGACAGTATCCATGAGTTTGACAAACACTTTAAAGGAGTAGTTCATTTTTAAAAAAAACTTTTGCTGATAATTTACTCACCCCCATGTCATCCAAGATGTCCATGTCATTCTTTCTTCAGTCAAAAAGAAATTAAGTTTTTTGATGAAAACATTCCAGGATTTTTCTCCATATAATGGACTTCAATGGGAACCAAACGGTTCAAGGTCCAAAAGACAGTCAATCAAGCGAAACGATTGCTCATTAAAATGAGAACGAACCTTTTTTTCGTGTCATTTGATTTAGTCAATAGACCAAATGAAAGAGTTGACTCAGGAAATGATTCGTTCATTTTGATGGACGAGTTCAAACAGGAGAGTCACGAACGTGCATCACAGAACAGAGCAAGGCGAGCATTTGAGCTTTTAAAACTTAAACTGTTTTTTTTTGTTTTAAATGAGCGATCAATTAATCAGTTAAGCGATCGTTTCGCTTGATAAGACCCTTATTAATTGTCCGGTGTCGTTTAAAGCCCTTTGAACAGTTTGCAGTTTGCACTGAAAGTGTCTTTTGGACCTTGAACCATTTGGTTACCAATGAGGTCCATTATATGGAGAAAAATCCTGGAATGTTTTCATCAAAAACCTTAATTTTTTTTCGACTGAAGAAAGAAAGACATGGATATCTTGGATGACATGGGGTGAGTAAATTGTCAGCAAAAGTTTTTTTTTTTTTTTTTTTTTAAAGTGAACTACTCCTTTAAGGGGAAGCACATCACTATACTAGGAAGGTGAAGTCTAATCCTATTTACATTTAAAATCATTCAAATCAGAATAAGAGTTTATCAACTCATAAAATATTATATATTTTAAAAATTGTATTGTTTAACAGGATTTTCATCCCTCTATTGTCAGGCATGTAAACACATAAAACAGACACAATAAAAAAGTGACAGAATCAAAAAATGTACACTTACAGCGAGTTGAGTGAGCGCAGGCCTTGAAACGCATCGGGGGCTATTTCAGATATTTGATTATTACTCAAATCACTGCGGAGTAAAAGACAGAATTATGAAACATACGAAATGTAATGGCTGTTATTAAAGGGGGAAACAAACCTCTGTTTCATAAAATCCTAAAGGAATTTAAACCATTATTCAATCACATGTGGAAAAAACTGCACAGACAGTGATTCTTGTAAATGACTGTGAACTGTAATAAAGCTTGTTTGTGTTAAATCTTATTCTGTAGTTAGTTTCTATCGCTGATCACTCACATTCTGCGCAGTCTCTTGTAGGAGGCAAATGCTCCTGGAGGAACAGACTTTATACCGTTCTGCTCTAATCGTCTGAAAGAGAGAAAAGCAGAGAACTGGTCAAGTGGATGCAGAGGCTTTACAGTTTAGCACTGTTACAACAAGTGTCCTCATGGTTTCCTTATTAGTCATTATGAAATGTATGAGTTTGTAATACTGTATTTAATTACATAAAAAAATGTAATTCAAATATCATTTTATAAAACAAATTGTTCTGGCTCTAAAATCTGAAGCGGTATTTTCATTTAATTTAATTGCAATTAACTTAAGTGTCAAAAACATCACATTACTGCCATATTAAGTACTCTTTTTAAAAGTACGCTGGATTTTTTTGTAACTATAATTATTTAGTGAGCATTGCTTAATAAAAGTAAAAAGCCACTTGAGGCATAATGGATTTTACCATTAATTAAGTAACATTTTCTGAACTTTTCTTCACTTGCCCTTTAACCTTGGGAAAACTGGCACAGCCTCTCATTAATCTCAATCAATGCATCCTACACATTCTTATCCGCCCCTGACAGAAATATAATTTAAACCCAACAGGCTTCATCTCTATCCTTAAGAAACATCTTAAATGTTTGTAGTAAATAAAACGCTTACATCTCAGTCATACTTTCAGGCATGTTGGCTGGAATCGCCGTGAGACCTTTTCCTCTACAATCCACAATATTGTTACTGCAAGTGCACATTGGGGGACAGGATCCAGATGCAAGGCCACAGGGCTGAGGACTGGAATCAAAAATACCTCAGGAAAAGAAGGAAACATTATATATATTAGTCTTAAACACACAATTGATCAGTTTAATGTTTGCTTGATATCAGTCCGGGAGTTTCATCAATTTGGGGAACTTTTGGTGTGTTTTTTTATGTACTTTCATGTTTCTAAACCAAAAAGGGGGTAACACTTTACAATAAGCGTCAGTGATGCGCGGGTCAATGTATAAACAAACCGCAACCGACCGACATTTTCAACTACCCGCCCGCAACTCGGACCGCAAAAAAAGTAAAAAAAATATTGTACCCGACCCACTTCCTGACCGCATTTTTTAAAAGTAGTAAATGCTCATCGGAGCGTTATTGGGCCATAGACGTGTAACAACACAGCATCGCAAGAAGACGTAGGCCTGGCCTACACATAACCAAGGCAAAGCCAGTAACTTTGGTCATCATATTTCATTATTTCAGCAAATGTCTCCCACACTTTTACTCTTTCTATTTGTGTATTTGCGGAGCTTCCACTCCCCAGTCTTCACCTTTTCTCTTGCCGCCTCCATCTCTGCTGTAGTGATCATAGACATGGCCGGTTCGTGAACGAATCGTTCTTTTGAACCGGTTCTTTTTAGTGAACCGGTCGAACCTACACTAAATCGAACTGAATCGTTCGAAAAAGTTCGCGTCTTGCGTCAGTGCTGCTCCACAAGTTAGTTACTTACTTTCAGACATGCCTGACAGTCGCCTCCGAATCGAAATAAATCAATATCCTGAATTCTATTTTACTCCAGTAACTCCAACAGTTCACTGAACCGAGACATGTTGGTGCCACTGTTGAGAGAAGTGATGAGCACGAGCAGCTGATACTGCGCATAGATACTGCGTACTTCCGAACGCACAGGGACAGCGGTTCTCGAATAGAACCGAGAACTGTTTAGACTGAGGTTGTGTGTTATCTTCTTGCCAGTTGTTCAGCCAATAATGTGTAGGGCTGTATATTTCATCAAAAATTGTGTCTAGTACTAATACAAATGTTTAATTGGCATCTTTTTTCAAACGACCCGACCGACCGCGACCCGAATATCATTAAAAACATTTTTGGATGACGTAACTGCGGGTAACCGCGGGTGACCGCAGGCACCCGCTCATTGATAAGCGTCCATTGTATAGTACATTAACTAGCTTTAACTAACAATAAATGTACATTATTAATATTTGTTAAAATTAGTTAATAAAATACAACTTTTCATTGTTCATGTTAGCTCAGATACAACTTTTATTTTGAATTATATAAATGTTGAAATGAACATTAACTAATACTATTTGTTAACTATTTTCCATTGTTATTTACCAAACTAATACTAACGTTAACAAATGAAACATTCATTGTAAAGTGTTATTAAGTAGCCAGCCATTTGTTAGTATAAAATTGACAGCATTTTATTTATAAAAAATACACAAAATTACATAATTTTTTTTTGGTAAACTTCTTGCATATATATATATATATATATATATATATATATATATATACAATTACAGCATTATTAGAAATAATTAAACACTTGAAAATAATTTCCTGGAGCAAAATTGATGGTTGTGGAAATTACACCACAAAATTACATAACAGTTTTGGTGAAATTCTTACATAAAATTGCAGTCTGATCAGAAATATGCACAATAAAAAAATATTCAAGAGTAAACAAGTAACACTAACACTTATAAAATAAAAACTAACAAAAGTAAATAATAGCAAAAGTGATGGTTGTTGTGAAAATGATGCCACATGTTAGGGACAGTCATAATTTGAGTAAAATCAAAATGTATAGTTTTCACATAATACGTATTGAAATGGTTTATGATTGTTTAGCTCTTTGTTAAGATTATAGTAGTAAAAATTGAATAATATACATAATCTAACATTGAAAGTTTGAGGTTGGAACAACAATTCCCAAAATTTATTCAGAAAGTAACAAAAAAAGCAAACAGTTATGATAAAACATCTCCAAGACTGTAAAAAAGTTGCTGCCTTATATTTTTAAGAACAACTTAAATTGCAATAACCTGACTTTATTTATTTTTCATATATATATATATATATGAAGAGTTCAGATGCAAAAGCCTCTAAATGCCATTTGAAATTTTCTTCTAAAATGACCATTTTTATCAAGCTTGTATAATTAAGTTCAGTAATTTCACTTAAATGACAATTAATAAGTAATCTTTATTGCCATTTAAGTGAAATTACTGAACTTAAATATACAAGGTTGATAAAAATGATCATTTTAGAAGAAAATTTCAAATGGCACTTAGAGGCTTTTGCATCTGAACTCTTCATACACATACACACACATATATTAACTTTTGGATATTGATACAATGTCCAAAAGTAAAAAGAAAAAAAAGAAAAAATTATTTTATAACCTCTTAACTGTCAGCCCCCCCCCCCCCTTTTTTTTGAATAGACATGGAAATGCTCATTTCAATCTTAAATGGTTGTAATTCAAGAATGCTTTGGAATATAGACTTAAGATTGGTCTCGTTTTAAAGAAGACATTTGGCAGATTGTTCTCGAAGTGAAATAAATTAGGAAAGTGAAACAGAAAAAAGTTATAGAAGTTTGAGTTTATAGAAATGTACAATGTAAAAAAATTAATTATTCATATTTTATATAAAATATATATTTTCAAAACCTGGGCTACTCTAAAACTGCAGAAAAATCAAAGCCAAAAATCTGAACAAGTTGTGTTTCAAATTTTAGGTTGATATCTCAAAAAATGAGCTTTCAGTGAGATTTAGTTTGGGCGCAGTACCAAACTTTTTCACTAGGGCACAACCAGACTCCATTACTGCCCATATAAGGGCGTCTCCATTTCCATATGTGTTTTGAGTGATCTGAACCATTATTTTCACAAATTTCACACAATTTATGAAGTAGAAATCCTATTCAGAAGTAGTATGGTAGTTTGGCAGATTTTTGATATGAATTCAACCTCTAGGAATCACATACAAAGCACACGCATGCGCGTTATAGCTTATTGCCATAACACAAATGGTGAATCTATTTTTTTTCGTAATATTTAAAACATTTTCAGACCTTTTTTTCTAAAATAATTGAATGGATGCAATCTTTTGAACTCTTGGCATGAAATCAAACTGAGGTTTCTAACTTTTTTTCATGATTTTTCATGTTCATTGCTATTTCAAAATAAAGGTCTAAACACGCTTTATGAGTATGAAAATATTATTGTTGCAAATTGATAAATTACGGCTCGTGTGTAAATTATTTTGAAAATCAGTCACCAAGTATGGAAACTAGAGATTGTAAGCTTTCAAATGATGTATAGTTTGTCAATATTACTTAAGGTCTTTTCTAAGATATTATTGTTTTAAAAATATAATGGCAAGTGTGACGGTGACAGTTAACTGGATAATTTAGTTAATAATTAAACTTAAGTATAATTAAGTTTAGTTTTAAATTTATAATTAAATATATTAAAATTAAATTAATAAAAGTTTTCAGTTTTGAAAATGTTTTAATAAAAACTAACCCCTAGATTAGAAGGTAAATGTTGCATGAACAGCTGATAAAAGGAGTCCAGATTTACCAGAGCACGTGAAGTCCTTCTTCTGCAGTTCAGCCAGGTTGAGTCCGTGAAGGTTGGGTGGTGAACTGCACTGTGTGTAAAGTCCCAGCGCTGGTCTCTGTCTTAGCCACTGAGACAACCACGACAAGTGACAGTCACACCGCAGACTGTTCGAATGCAGCCGGCTGAGGAAACGGTTGATAACGGCTGAATCAGTGATATAGTCTGAACATCATTATTATGCAAGCATCACTATTATAACTACCAATACTTAATAATTATTTAATTTAAACTTCTATGTGAGAAAATAAAAAGGTCTGGACTCACAAGGTGCGTAACTTGGGCATGTGGTTGAAGCTGGAAATGGGGATGGTGCTGATATTGTTGTTGTTCAGTGTGCTATGGAGGAGAACCAAAGAAAAACAGGTGATACATGATCCAAACACAATGTATGTATACTTTACAAACAGTGAACTGCATTAACTCATTTACTTTCTCTACAACACAAAGGTCAGTACATACAGGACCTCCAGGACTCTCATGGCCCGAAACGCTCCATCCTCAATGCAGCTGATGTGGTTCTTATCCAGCTGTCTGAGAGCAACACAGGGGCACACAAAACATTTGATGAGTTAAAGGTCAAAATTAAATAATCTTATTGGGAAAATCAAAAGAAGCATGTGTAGATAATTAAAGTTGTTTGCACTGTAACTCACAAGTTCTTAATGTCGGTGGCTCCTCTAAATGCTCTTCTTGGTATCATCTGGATTAAATTCTCACTGAAGTCCCTAATTAAAAGAGTTTGTGAAATATACAGTTAAAGTAATTTATTCATGCAAAATACAACTGAATTGCAAGTTTGTTAGAAAACATTACTAACAACAACAAAACAGCATAACCAAGATTCAACTTTTACTGCTTTTTCATAGACTTGAAACTAAATAACATTAACTATGTTTCAGTTTCATATCAGCTGTCTCAGATTTTCCTTACACGGACCCTAAAAAATATAGACAAATATGACATCCAGAAAGTGTATGGCACTACTGTGATGATTGCGGCTGAAGAAGCAGGATCCAAATGCAGCACAACTTTATTAAATATGTCCAGTCTAGACTCAGACTAGGAAACGGAACAGAACAACCAACATCACACTAAGACAAAACCAACACACAAAAGTTCAGGTGGGTGGGGAAGTGGAGGCGACCTTGGTGGAGGGAAGGAGGGCCAGGCCTGTACAGTGGAGCTCAGGCTCGGCACGGCTGACGTGGAGCTCAGGCTCGGCATGGCTGATGTAGAGCTCAGGCTCGGCAGGACTGACGTAAAGCTCAGGCTTATATAAGTCTATAAGCCAGTCCTTATGCTCCACCGAATTTCCCACTGTCATGGTGGGCATGACGTGGGAACAATATCGGCAGGATGAGATTCTTGGCTCTCGACGAGTCCCGCAATGAGGGATGATCCACAAACCCATAAGGTGTGGTCAATGAACTCTACAAATGAGAGGTGTAGGTCTCCCAACAGCAGCATCTGAGTAAGTAGATCGTCCATCCGACTCCAGAATAGCTGTTTGAGAGATTCTTCATCCCAGTTTGCATCTTGAAAAAGGTTGAGATACACCTCCACATAGTCTTCTAGTGACCGGCCATTTTGTGAAACACAGTCTTCGTAGTCCATTTTGTGGGTGAGTTCTTCTGTGATGATTGTGGCTGAAGAAGCAGGAGGAAGCAGGATCCAAATGCAGCACATCTTTATTAAATAAACTCCAGACTAGACTCAGACTAGGGAACGGAACAGAACCACCAACATCACACTAAGACATAAAGATGAACTCACAAAGACAGGGCTGAAACACAGGGCTTGAATACCAGTGAAACGAGCTAGACAAAATAACAAGGGGGCATGGTTAATCAGAAACACTTTGGATAACTTAATACACAAGACAGGAACTGTCTTCACATACTATCGAAATTATCATATATATGAGTTCCTTTATTTTCATTATCTATTCCTTGATATCATATGTCAGATAAATCTTGGCAAATCGGAGCACAGTTTGAGACTTTCTTGAGATGTAACAGCTGTTTCGTTATGACTTTTAACTATAAAAATAAAGCCTCTATAAATCCTCTCTAGCTGAGAAATGAAGTGAGCATGACACAATCTCACTGCTGTGGATTTGAAATGGTTTTGAAAATTATGTATATTTCAAATCTAGTCATGCTCACTGCTGTTCTGCAGACTAAGGAAATTGGCATTTAATAAAAGAACATCTGGATTCCTAAATGTCATTTCATCTGTTTTCTATCAATGTGAAAGCCATCAGTGACCTTTTCCTAATGCATATGAATTTTGCTGCAATTGCAAACTGTTGTTAAGTTCCCCGCAATTGGTTCAAGCTACAATCATCATTTGATGAAAGCCTTGCATGGTCCTTCAGGACGAACAAAGCCTTCTGCACATTAAAGCTCATTTTCTTAGTTTAAAGAGTAAAATGCAGTAAAAAGCTAAAAGCTAACAGAAGACGCTGAGCATTAGCTGTATTATTAGCGCTGTTTGGTAAAGCACTATTTCCAATAGAGGTCAGGCCACTTAACAACAACAAACCAGACACACAATCAGAAATCTGTAATGGAGTGTAAAATTCAGTGTGAAGGAACTAGAAATGGCATATATAAGAGCATATATATTTACTCTTTCCCTGCCATTGATGGAATTTGCGTCTTTCCATGTTTTCACTGTTTTACGGTGAGGGGCGCAATTACACAACTTATGAAAGAGTACAGAATCAAAACACTTAAAAGAGTTCAACTTTAAGGAGATTCTAATCAATATAGCAGAATATGTTAACTTGAATATCATGCAAATAGTACTAAAGAGTCAGGTTTTTATTCATAATAAAGTGTAAGAATAAACACAAAAAAGGTCTAATTCTGAAATTAATGTGGATCTAGAAAGGTGTGTGTGTCCAATTTCTTGTATTTTTCAGTGCAAATATGGTCAAAGAGTTATTTTTTCACCAGACATTACAGAAATCACTCATTTAAGCAGTCTTTTATCATTTTTCTCATCATGTAGTTACTATTATTCATTTTAAAAGGCAGTTTTTACCATTAATCCTGGAATGTATATATGGGTCAAATGTATTATTATTTAAAGCATTACACTTCATTGCACTGGTAATTAAATTTTCTCCATTTCCATTAATATAATATATTGTATATGTAGTACTGTAATGTAAATATCATGATTGTGTTAATATAATATACATACAATAAAATATTCATAAAAATGTTATTTTACACATTAAATATTTGTCATTTATTATAAAATAAATAAAGGTTTATTATCAAAAAGTTCACCTAATTAAATTTGGTCATATTTGACCCACAAATGCACTTTATGGTACGTCAGTTGTATATGCGTTCCAGGGTTAATTAAACTCATTTGTTATTGTCACTCATGTTAATGTAAGCAATGTTTTATGCACCAAAGAGCAACCAATTTCATTGACATGTGAAGGCTGTCCACTGGTTACAGGTCCACTCAGAGAAACATTTGAGAAAAAAGACCCCAGTAAGAGACCAAAGTAAGAAGTAAGAGATAGCGGTATAAACTAATACATTCCTTAGGAGATTCAGGAATGAAGCTGCTTTGCATTCTCACTGTATGTCTCAATTGCAACCTATCAAACCTTCCCATGAGTTAAATTAGTGTTCAACTGAGTTATGCTAATGTTTGCTAAATGTTGTTTCAATAGTCTCAAGGAACTCATCTGATTTAAAAAAAAAACATGCTAAATGTGCTAATCTTAATCGAAATCACTTAATATGTGGTATAATGTTGATTACCACAAATGTTGATTTCCACTCATTTTCTTTTTAAAAGCTAGAATCTGACACTTAGAATGGAAATGAATGATGCCAATCTGTTAAAATAAAAAAAACCTCACAGTTTAAAGCTACACTGTGTGATTTTTACCCCCATCTAGCGGTGAAAAGGTATACGACCATCCAGTGAATATTAGTTTCTGTTCCTCTCAATTCCGATTTCGTTTTAACTCCTACGGTGGCCAATGTAGTCCAAGATTAACATGGCTTCCAGTTCGACCTCGTCCATGAGTGTTAACTCAAACGTAAACTTGAAAGGCGAAGCTTGAATTAATGGGTATGTCCCTCTTTGGCTAATGTACTTTCAAGATGGAGGGGCAACATGGCGACCGACATTAGAATCCCTTACCCGTATGTATTTTCAATGGCATATTATACA
Organism: Pimephales promelas; assembly: GCF_016745375.1. The sequence continues at coordinate 2,381,937 of NW_024121821.1, forward strand.
CTCACGAGAATACTTTATTACTTGAACGAAGTAAATATAACATTGATGAGCACATATATTTTTGAACGAACTAAGTGTTTTTAGCTAAGAATAAACTAAAAGAGTTACACAGTGTAGCTTTAAATAAGTAGCGAAACCAAAAAAGCGCAGATGGGAGTGGAAAGTTCAACGCGTGATCTAAAGTAATCTTTAGTAAATCCTGAAAGCAGTTTTTTAATGCCAAAAGAAGGTTTGCGTTAGAGAAAGCTTTTAGTAGTTGTTGTCGTTTGCGCTTAACTTCTATTGAACCCTGAATATGCACAGAAATCAAATGCAATAAGGCAGCAAAAGTATCATGACAATGCAATACAGCTTTCCATTATTTATGTAACACGGCCAATTCTGTATCACATCAGAGGGATTCAAACATATTCTGACACTCATTCCCATCCTTGAAAAATGAAGAAAAATCAGCAAAAAACCTCTGGGAAGAATAACCTCTCAGTGGGGTTTCCTGGTAACCGCCTTTAATCAAAGATGTTTACCAAGGATGTTCAGTTTGCGGTTTAAACCTGGCTAACATCCAGAAGTGAAGGCAAACATTACGGATAGTAAGACTGCTCAACCTCGGCAAATATTACACTCCAGATCTTTTGTTTGAAAGCCCTTGACAGAAGGTAAGACGACGAAGACAATAGAGGCCTGAGAGGGAAAGATGAGCAACAAATTGTGGGATCTAAGAGACTGCGACTAGCCACACTGGTTTTCTTTTGTTAGTCCTCGTCTTTCTTACACTTGTCTTTCTGTGTCTGACACACAGTTTACTTAGGGATATTAAATGTTAGCAAAGGCAAAACTCATTCATCGGAGCTCAAAGACAGCGAAGAAACAGTAAACAGAGAGAAAATGTCTTCACATGAGAATGAATTTGTACCCATCATTGCATCTTTAATTGTTACATATTTTGTATATGTGAAATTAAACATTTCTTATTGTTTAAAAAAAATTTTTTGTTAGCTTATGTTTCGTAATAGCATAATGTTAAGTGATATTCAAAATACAAGAGCATTTTAGGAACATCGATCAAACTGAAACCTGCTTCACATTACAACCTTGGGTGTGCATTAATTTTCAATAATTCAATAGACCGTCATAAATAATTCCTCAAGTCACCATTGCGCTACAACTAGGCAAATGTCTAACTTAAGCACATCTGGTGTGACCAGCCAGTGAACTGCAAGAAGTCGTTCATTGAGCCCTTATTGCTTAATTTTTCAAGAAAATGTCTGTGAAATGGCCACGTTTATTGCCCATTTTGTAACAATGTAGAAAAATCATTCAACGTAATGACTCTGAAATTGATAGCAAGCAACACAGATCTTTGTCTGCTGTGACGCGCAAACCGCCTCTTTGATAATGTCAAGCTAATATAACATTCACTGCTAGCACTACAAAACACTACATCCAACACTTAGAGAAACACTATATGCATTTAAAAATCCCCTAACGAGCTTATTATAGATTGCTATTAGCATGTTGCTAAGCTAGATTGTTATTAGCATGTTGCTAAGCTAACAATGAGATACTCTAATAAACAGCTTAATTTTTCAAGACAATGTCTGTGAAATGGCCACATTTATTGGCCATTTTGTAACAATGTAGAAAAATCATTCAATTTAATGACTCCTTCAAGACAAACAAAAGTGATAGCGAGCAACACAGATCTTTGTCTGCTGCGACGCGCAAACCACCTCTTTGATAATGTGACGCTAATATAAGATTCAATGCTAGCACTACAAAACACTACATCCAACACTTAGAGAAACACTATGTGCATTTAAATATCCTCTAATGGGCTTGTTATAGATTGTTATTAGAATGTTGTTAAGCTAGATTGTTATTAGCATGTTGCTAAGCTAACAATGAGATACTCTAATTAACAGCTTAATTTTTCAAGAAAATGTCTGTCAAATGGCTACGTTTATTGGCCATTTTGTAACAATGCAGAAAATTAATTGAACATAATGACTCCTTCAAGACCAACAAAATTGATAGCGAGCAACACAGACCTTTGTCTGCAGTAACGCACAAACCGCCTCTTTTATAATGTCACGCTAATATAACATTCACTGCTAGCACTACAAAACACTACATCCAACACTTAGAGAAACACTATATGCATTTAAATATCCCCTAACAAGCTTATTATAGATTGTTATTAGCATGTTGCTAAGCTAACAATGAGATACTCTAATAAACAGCATTATAAACACAAAGCACTCAAATCTCAAACTCTTATTTACAAATGATGTGATATTGGCTAAAACAAAATATCAATTCCCTCAATTTTCAAAGAAGTGCACTTAATTGTATTGAATCCGCACCCGTACTTTACTACATATTAGCAGTACATAAAAAAAGATAATATAACAGTAATAAAAATAGTATATAATATAATAGAAATAAAAGGCCACTTAAGTGTACTTAAAGAGAGTCCACTTTGGTGACACATTTTGTAGTGCACTTATTACGCTTATAAATATATATATATATGTTATATATATATATATATATATATATATATATACACTAACACTATACACACTATATGTGTGTGTGTTATTAGATTTTTTTGCTATTATATATATATATATATATATATATAATATATATATGAAGAGTCCAGATGCAAAAGCCTCTAAATGCCATTTGAAATTTTCTTCTAAAATGACAATTTTTATCAAACTTGTATATTTAAGTTCAGCAATTTCACTTAAATGACAATTAATAGGTAATCTTCATTGCCATTTAAGTGAAATTACTGAACTTAAATATACAAGGTTGATAAAAATGATCATTTTAGAAGAAAATTTCAAATGGCACTTAGAGGCTTTTGCATCTGAACTCTTCATATATATGTGTGTGTGTGTGTGTGTGTGTGTGTGTGTGTGTGTTATATTATACACTTATAAATAAAAGCTAATGTATGTAAATAAAACAAAGATTATTGGCGTATAATTTTTAACAAGAAAATACTACTTCAGGATTTCTATGCATTTACTAGCCGTTTCTCAGTAAGTGTTCGTGCAATTTGTGAGTGAAAATTGTTTCTACACCATATGTTTCTCAGTGCACTTATTGTGCCTTTAAAAGTGCTCTTGATAGGCAGCTCTCTAGGTTTTGAAACGCAGCACTTTACGCCATGGGATCCTGTCAAATTAAGACAATTCCTGAGGTGTAAGAGACAGGAATGACATGAAGAATAATTAGTATTTTCTTTTCATCATCATTGGTTTGTAACATAAACACTCTTAGATAAGTTCACACCCGGTTAGCACAAATTAAAAATTTTGCTAGCCTCAGTGACATATTTGAAGAAAAATTTACATATTAATTTGAAACAAATCATAATCAGCTATCACCCCTGTTATGTCCTCTCTTAAGTAACTGTGGTAATTAATTGTGCGTGGAGAACGCAAGCATGGTGCCAATTAGTAATGAATCTTAGGAGACTATTACTTGTTTTAATGAACTAGATCTTGCTTTGTTTAAGTGCACTCCACAAAATGTCCAAACATGGAACGAAAAACGCAAAAAACTATTATGACCCATATTTTCATAAATCAATATTCCTGAGGTTTACCATACAGATTGTCTCTGAAGGAAAAATACGTTATGAATTTCATTTATAATAGTAGACATCTTTCCCTAAAGGCATGTGTGGGAGGATGGGGGTGTTCTCAGGCAGATTGACTGAACGCGCCACATCCATATGGTAACTCTCTAATGAGGCAACGTGTGAAATGGCATGAACAAACAACCAAATAACAAGCAAACACAGCTGTCTCTGACTATTCGTTCACACCCATTATGCCTCTTTCTGTACTCCCACACATTCCTACATATTTCCCTTTTTGACCCACTGGCCCTGACTTTTCCAACTCTATCTTTATTCAAAAACTCTTCACCCAACCACAGCTAACTAACCTAAGTTTGTATCGAGAGGTGAAGTCACCATACAAAGAGGTTTTTTTTGAACATCTCAAAAGTTTTTTCACAAGCGTTGATTCCAACTGAGTTTGGCATTAACATGTTAGCTAAGCTAACAATGGGATATGCTAATAAATGTAGCATAATAAACACATAGCACATAAAAGCATTGGGTAAACCGTCTTTTTGACCCACTGCCCCTGAGTGAAGACTGTATCTGTAACTGTACCTATATTAAAATATAAAAACTCTTCACCTAAGCACAGCTAACTAACCTAAGGTCTCATTAATACGTGATTGTCCGGGAAGTCATTATTCCAGGTGCTTTGTTTAACATGTAAAAGGTGTTTTGTTAGAAGCTTGCCAAGTTAGCCATTCCATGCTTGTTCCACCTCAAGCATTTCCTGATGGATTCCTGATAAGGAAATAGTCACTTACAGTCTGGAAAGAGTGGGGTTTTTCAGGAACAGGAGCTCTGGGAGTTGCTGGAGACGGTTTCGGTTGAGACGCCTGAGGGAAACACAAAGACATACAGCTCACAATTCAGGAAACCCAGTTTGAAGATTACTTACTAATTGTCCCAACATGATGTAGCTTACCAAGGAAAAAACACGTTTGAGCTTGTTTCTAATTCGTTACACAAATTTAAGTGTTGACTGTATTTGTCAACCCTGTTACCAAAGATATTGTTAAGTTATTTGAAAAAAAAAAAACAATTTATGGTAAACTAGAAGCCAACATTAGCCAAAACCAGCTTAGTTTCAATATTTTTTAACTTGGTTACTCTCGTTCTCTCTTACTATCTCTCTCTCTCTTTCTCTCTGTATATATATATAAATGAAGGTTCATTTTAAAAAATGACTATGATTAATTTGACACATACACCATTGGAGTTAGCCCAAATATTATCCAATTTCATCATAACTTGAGGGTTAAATGCTATAATTATAATATCAAAGCCTATTGAAACAGAATACTGTATTATAGCGAGAATGAAAATATGACTTTAAACTCACAGTCTGTCCAATTCCTTCAGATCATTGAAGGCTCCTCTATCAATAGAGACAATCTGGTTGTCCGTGAGGTGCCTGTATAGATTGATGAAGTAATGCATAGTGAAGGTTAAAAAGACTTTATTTTAAAATGTTCAGTTTAAAGTGGAGGATGGGGGAGAGTAAAGAAAGGCCACAGATTCCATACACTAACAGCATACAAACTGTAATTAAAATACAATAAAACTGTTTGCTTGTTAATTGTTGTTTACATGTTAAATGTGCGCTTGTCTGCTTCCCCTTCTGATTTGTGGCATTTATTTATCTCCATTTAAACCTCTATACATTAGAAAATACATTAGAAATAAGATTGATGCAAAAAACAAAGCTCACAAAATCCGGAGGTGCTTAAGGCCAGCGAAGTCATCCTTGCCGATATGTGTGAGGTTGTTTGTGTTCAAGTCCCTTTAAAAGCAAAACAAAAGAGAAATTGTTAATCACAAACAAAATTTTAATTGTAATTGTCCATACTCTGTTGCTAGGCAGCTTGACCACTCACTTTAAATACCTACGTCAATGAGTTAATGAATCATCTGCAGAAATATCTTTACAGTGTGCTTAAGTCATACAATAGGGAATGGAAACTTGGTGCACCCTTCATATACAGTATAATGAATTATAATATAGTATAATAAAAATTACAGGCCTATCCAGCTAACAAGCTTATGTTCTAAGAAGGTTTTGTTAATGGTATTTAATATTATTTCGGAAAGTTGTCTAAATGTTCAAAATTTCCAAGTTAATTTTTTTCTCTTCATTATATGAGCGTTTATAAACGCATTTTTAAAATGTTAGTTGAATAACGGTATGACTTTATTTACTGTTTTCAAGGAAATAGTTAGTTTCTAAATGCACAATTTGTAGTGTTGACTGTATTTGTCAACCCTGTTATTTAAGAAAAATTACCAAACTAATATTTGCTTAACTCACGGTAAACTACAAGCCAACATTTGGCCCCAAATTAGCTTAGTTTAGTTTTTTTTTTCAACCCTGTTACACCCTGTGATTGTATATATTATACAACCCAATAAATATTAATACATGTATTAATACTCAATGTGGGTTGAACAGAAAAGAAATATGATACAGAGGGAAAAAAACATAAATGGAAGTGAAAAGATGCGGACAATAGGTGTCGATTTGTTTATAGTCCAGTTTGCGCATTTCAAAAGGAGATATTATTAATACCTCAATAGTTTGTCCCTGACAGCCATGAGATTAATGTCGCTCTACTCTGTTCGGACACCAGCGCACAGGCCTGAATAAGTATAAACCTTAACAAATAGAAATAAAATCCATAAAAGGCTATAATTTGTGCATGCAAAGGAGGGTTACGCTCATTGTTAAGAGGTGAACGCTGACAGACTGGGCCTTTTGTAGTGGAAATATACATTTGCACACACATGTACACCGGTGTCACCTGGGACACGGGCTGTAATGGCACTACTGTGGAAAAGAGCCCAGGTGTGACCAATCAGGGCAGTGAATAAGGTGACTCATTTAATCCTTTAATTAGTCCAGCATCTGCGGCCAACACCAGGACCATTAACGTGGAAAATTGGACACAAAAGCAGCTTGATCTCTTCATCTGCTATACATCCCTACACTTGTGTTTGAAAAAGAAACTAAGCTTGTCACAGATGTATACATAACCAGTAGATGTTAATTTCCACCAGCACAGTTGTGTAGTAATAAAGTGTCTATATGTAATTCATGCATCTACAGTGGTTCATTATGAAGCTTAAGTAATCTTGAGAATATGTCTTAGGAAAATAAGCAAGTTTGACCCCAAAAAACTGTTTTCTTTTCAGAATTTATTCAACAAGTAACCTTTGAGATGGACTTGACTTTGTTCTCAGGGCAACTGATCTAAAATATTACTGTAAACCATTAGAAAAATTAACAGTTTTACAAGTTTAAAGGCTGGGTAGATCTAATTTTATCCACCAGGGTTAATCTTATTTGTTGGTGTGTTAAACAAAAACAGTTTTGATTATTAAAATCCTTATTATTAGTAACCTTTATGGTCATTTGTCACATTTATTTATTATTTTTTAAATTGACAATGGCAGAAAATCTGGTCAATCTGAATCCTGGTGGAGAACACAGGCATTGAACTATTTAGTAGAACATGGAAATTAAAGATTTATAATAATTGTGACAACTTTGAAATTACATAGTTGTTACATCATGGCCGGAAGAGAAGTACATGACCTTATTGCATTTTCTAAATTTGTACACAAATTGTAGTGTTGACTGCATCAAGTTCAAGTTTTCAGACCGATGAATGATGAAAAATAAACAAATATTGTATTGGACTTTGTTTTTGTAGACACCAAAATCCAGCAACAAACTAGTTAAGATCATCAAAACAATGTATAAATTAAGGCTAAATATTCAGCCCTATTACTTTAAAACCCTGTTACCCACCCTGTTACGCACTTTCAGAGTTCGGCCGCTAACAATCAGGCATACATCGGATTTGACCTCTTATGAGTAAGCTAAATTTACCCTGAAATATGCATTTCATTTAATTTAATGAACATTATTTTTGTATAAACCAACATCCGGTCCCAAACTAGCTAAGCTCAACCAAGTGATACAATAATTCAGGTTACATTTTCTTCAACCCTGTTACCCATTCTGGCAAATGTAACTACGCACCTTCAGAACTACGCACTATGAATATTTACATATGTAACTACGCACCCCTAACAAAATCAGCCATACTTTATTATTTAATTTTAGGTTATATTTTCAACCCTGTTACCCATTCTGGCATATGTAACTACACACCTTCAGAGATCCACCCCTAACAATCAGCCATACTTCAGATTCAACCTCTTATTTTATATAAGTATATTTATTTATTTAAGCTGAGTTTATTTTAACTCAGATCTACTAAGCTACGCTTTAATTTAGGTTACATTTTCAACCCTGTTACCCATTCCAGCATATGTAACTACGCACCTTAAGAGATCGACCCCTAACAATCAGCCATATTTCAGATTCAACCTCTTATATAAGTATATTTATTTATTTAAGCTGACTTTATTTTAACTCAGATCAACTAAGGGACAGTTTAATTTAGGTTACATTTTCAACCCTGTTACATATTCCGGCATATGTAACTACGCACCTTCAGAGATCAACCCCTAACAATCTGGCATACTTCAGATTCAACCTCTTATTTTATATAAGTAAACTTATTTATTTAAGCTGACTTTATTTTAACTCAGATCTACTAAGCTACACTATAATTCAGGTTATATTTTCAACCCTGTTACACATTCCGGCATATGTAACTACGCACCTTCAGAGATCGACCCCTAACAATCTGGCATACTTCAGATTCAACCTCTTATTTTATATAAGTAAACTTATTTATTTAAGCTGACTTTATTTTAACTCAGATCTACTAAGCTACACTATAATTCAGGTTATATTTTCAACCCTGTTACACATTCTGGCATATGTAACTACGCACCTTCAGAGATCGACCCCTAACAATCAGCCATACTTCAGATTCAACCTCTTATTTTATATAAGTATATTTATTTTTTTAAGCTGACTTTATTTTAACTCAGATCTACTAAGCTACAGTTTAATTTAGGTTACATTTTCAACCCTGTTACCCATTCTGGCATATGTAACTACGCACCTCCAGAGTTCGGCGCCTACCAATCGCTTCTGATTCGATCTGCAACAGCTAGGCTTTCATCTCTTTTACATAACATTTGAGATATAAGATCCCATTACCTAGATGATCTAATCAGTCAGTTTACATTTACTTTCAATTCATTTAATTTGAAAGGCAAAAACAGATAGAACACAGATATCCTGTCCGTTCTGAACTCTATTATTGGCCAGTGATATCATATTGAGCACTGCTACCCTCAGCAAGCTTTTGCCCTCCTTCACGACCCCCTCCCCCTCCCTCCATCCCTCCAGTCAACTCAAATAACAGCGCCTCCGCTCCATTCTTTACCACTGCAGGGGCAAAGCTCAGGGGACCATGGGGGATATTATTTGGCTAGTGCAGTCTCCTTGATAAATGACTCTCTTTGCTACACATCGCCTAGGGAATGTCCTCCTCACTATAGAGCTGCTGGCTTTTATCAATATTGCATTCACTGCTAATTGTTCAACAGGATTGAACACATTGAACCTTATCTAAATGCATTTTGATTGTTCATTGCAGCATGTTCCTGAATTGTTTGTTGGTCTTGAAACATCATTCCAGTTGAGGAAACAGTGCTAGTGTTAAGTTGCAGTCACATTTACTGGGTTTAGCAAATTTTCAAGAGTAAAACCCAGTCAAATCCAGTGATTTGGAATTTCCCATGAGGACGAAAGATTCCCCCATGCGGACTTCACAACGGGTTCAAGTTGCCTGCCCCCGTTGACCAACAGAAACCTACTGGGTTTGAAAGTGACTTCTATGTGAGCTGTGATTCATACATCATATATCTTTTTTTTGCTTAGAAAATGTTTATGAAATTTAGTAAATATGAGCTTAACTTTAAGCTTAGAAGTAGCAAAGTCCAATGTATCAATTGTTCTACTGATTCAGATTTTTTTTTAACGAATCAGATTCTAATTCAAAAAACCAGCCAAGGGTACGTTTCCCAAAAGCATCGTTAGCCAACTATGGTCGCAAGTTCCATGGTTATCAGCAGTTCAACGAGTCGGTGTTTCCCAAAACAATCGTTCTAACGAACATTCCCAAACAGCATTATAAAGTTGTGTGGTTGGAACGACAGCTCTCGACCCGCGGTTAGAAGTATAGTTCCTTGTTTTCCTGACATGTGGACTCAATAAATCTTTATCTTGAGCCAAATAAGCAAGCTGACATTCAGAACAATCTATATCATTTATTTAGAATACATACAAATGTCATTTAGGTCTGCATGTGTGAACGAGCTTATGATTGAATTTTGGAAATAAAGCAAAATAACAGAGAAAAAAGAGAAATAGTTCTCAGATGCCATGTCCTAATTTACAGCAAAACATCTAGCATTAAATCGATCTTAAACCGAATCAAAGGAGTTATTACTCCAACACCTGCGCGACGCCATAAACGAACTTTGTTGAATGACTACTTTGCGCCAATATGGTTTCGGGAAACACTCGTTACAAGCTAGTGTATTTCTTCAACGATGCATAATACTGTACTATAGTAGTGAATCAGTGAGTTATGTCGTTGTACGGGAAACACACCCCAGAATGATTCTTTCGTGAAAAGGAATTGGTTTCTTGGGTTCACCTTAGAGACCAAATGTCCAAATGCAGCATTTAACATTTTGAACAGTTATTTTTGGATTTTAGAAGACTTTAAGTCGAGTTATTGCCAATACCAGTTTGGTTTTCCCTCATTTCTGTGGAATGTTTGTTATTTTTGTCTGTGTTATAAGTTGGGACGCAAAATTTTGAAGCGCCAAAAGGACATAAATGAAGCGTAAAGGTAATCTTGCATGCCATCACATAAGAACCAATGGGGTTTGATGTTACTCACGTGCTGCCATATTTGATTTGGGCCTCTGAATATGAGTTTTGATTCGCTTTGCGAATTAATAACCACTTAAGTTTTCTGTATTCATCATGCAAAGTGAATCAGAAGACTAGGAACTCTATGGTTCACTTTTACGCTACCTTTTGGCATTTTTGGACCCCGTTGACTCCCACTGTATTCACAGAAACAGCTGAGAGATTCTTCAAATAACTTCTTTTTTTTTTTTGCGCAGAAGAAAGAAAGTCAAACTGGTTTGGAATGACATGACAGAATCTTTTTTCCCTTTAAGTGTAAGATTTGCAATATGAAACACAACAATCTCAGCAAGTAAACATTTGATACATCTCAATATGATCTGAGAGCACGACTGAGGAAGACGATAACCGGAACTACATCCTCTAAATCAATGGACATTATGTCCCGTAGTATCAGTTACATTTGACATGTTTTGATGGACACACTCTGACACGAGATACTCTAACCTCTGAGACACACAAACATGCACATATACCGAGCCGGTGCATAATTTAAGGGCTGATATTGTAAACAAATCCAGAACACAACAACTGTGCTAATTTTTCTCTTAATAATTCCAGTAAATGGATTTTTGAACAGTGCCTTTCTGGACTTCCTAAGCACATCATGTAAATCTTACTGAGTTTATCTTTATTACATGGTCATGACAGCAGTTGAAAGATTAGATTAATTTTGCACAGACAAGGCTAGCAGTGATTTTTATCATGTTCACATGTAATCCTGTAACTACATTTGTTAGTATTGTTATATACACTTACTTTCAGTTTTCATTTTAAAGCTTCAATTGTATGTGCTTTTGTCATTAAAAAAATCTATTTAGCTTTATTTGAAAATTTTTTTCACGGTTATGTTTTTCATCTAATATATGTATATTTTCCTTTATTTAACCATTATTTCAATTGCAATTAAAATTAGCTAAAATTTGGTTATTGTCGATATCTGATATTAAACATTGATATTAAATAATAAAAAGAAAAATATATAAAAATTATATATATATATATCTATATATATATATGTGTGTGTGTGTGTGTGTGTGTGTGTGTGTGTAAATTATATCAATAACTACAACTGAATTTAAGCATCACGGTATGAAAAATGGACACTAATTTTAAGACTTGAAAAAGATTACATTTAACTATGTTATTAAATTATTATTGTGTTTATAAGGTTAACTATGAGGAGAGTTACGTGACAAAACAAGATACTATAACCTAAATATAATATACTATAATTATCAACTAATAAATATACACATAGCTTAACTAGTTTTGAACCCAAAACTTTCGTTGTTGTTAGATGCAACTTTTGGAGTATCTTAGACCTGAAATAAAACTAGATGTGCTTTAATGATTCAAGTTATGAATCAGCACATTTAAAAAAATGATGCTCAGTGCCATCCTACATGATTCATGAACTCATAAACATGCACATGCATTAGTGACGTACAATGACACAAGCACAAATGTCCCACTTTCATGATACTCACAGTCTTTCTGTGCTCTTTGGTATATTTCGTGGCACGTTTCTGAATGCGAGTCCATGGCAGTCCACAGTGGTGCCCGTGCAGGAACAGTGAGGAGGACACGCTCCCGAGTGACCCGCGAGAAGAAGGGCGCTCAACAAACCCCAAACCCACAAACCACAGCCGGGAACCATCAGTCCAGCGCTCAGACTGCCAGTCCTGACCGGCATCTCCAAATCAAAGCCCAAAGACACGGGTCTGAACCTCTACTGGAGCTGTAAATGCCCAAACATAAACTACAGGACAAGCATCAGCTCTTAAAACACTCACGAGGAAAGAAACATAAGTGGAGATAACAGACCGCAGATCCCCCAGGAACAAGATCACTTGTTATTTTCTTCTCTCAGGGCTGTTTTCTGTCTGGTCTTTGTGCTGCGTTGTCTTTCTTCAGTGGTTCCCCCTCTCTCTCTCTCTCTTTCTCTTTCTTTCCTCCAGGGTAGAGCTCTGGAAAAAAAGACAGACTCGTACAATCTCACACACGCGTCCTCCCTCATTCACATACAGGAATCATCCATCAAAGGACCTACAAATCACAGCTTCTGACTCCTCCCCGTCAATATTACACCCTCCAACGGTTTCTAACGGTCACACACACACACACACACACACACACACATACATACACAGTCCCAGTTTTGGGAGTCCTGCAGTTCAGAGCGATGATGATCCTCTGGGTAATTACGCTCTGCTGGTCTGGATGAGGAAGAGGAGGAAGAAGAGGCTGCAGAAACACAAGAACAAAAAGACTTTGCAGAATTACATCTTTATTACAAATATTGCCCACTACTGCTCACAAACTATATATAAATAAATATATAGTTTCTAAGCAGATGGATGCATGTTTTCTCACTCTTGTTACCAAAACTCATGTGTCATTTAAAAAGCATGTTTAAAAACATGTCAATTAAATCCTTTGTTTCCCCCTTTTATAAAGTGTTTTTTTTAAGAAACTGTTGGTTAAATGTTAAAATAATTTATATTTGTGACAAAAAAATCATTATATATATATATATATATATATATACACACACAAGTTGTAATTTTTTATTAAATAATTGCATAATGATGAACCGGTGGTTTAACTTTATTTTTTGGTAACGTGGTAACAGGAATGAACACTGGGTAACAGGAACAAACACTGGGTAACAGGAATGAATTCTGGGTAACAAGAACGAATGCTGGGTGACAGGAACAAACACTAGGTAACAGGAACGAACGCTGGGTAACAGGAATGAACGCTGGGTAACAGGAATGAACGTTGTGTAACGAACAAAGGCTGGGTAACAGGAACGAACGCTGGGTAACAAGAATGAATGCTGGATGACAGGAACAAACACTAGGTAAACAGGAACGAATGAATGTTGGGTAATAGGAACGAACTCTGGGTGACAGGAATGAACGCTGGGTGACAGGAACAAACACTGGGTAACAGGAATGAATTCTGGGTAACAAGAACGAATGCTGGGTGACAGGAACAAACACTAGGTAACAGGAACGAACGCTGGGTAACAGGAATGAACGTTGTGTAACGAACAAAGGCTGGGTAACAGGAATGAACGCTGGGTAACAGGAACGAACGCTGGGTAACAGGAATGAACGCTGGGTAACAGGAATGAACGCTGGGTAACGAACAAAGGCTGGGTAACAGGAACGAACGCTGGGTAACAAGAATGAATGCTGGATGACAGGAACAAACACTAGGTAAACAGGAACGAATGAATGTTGGGTAACAGGAACGAACTCTGGGTGACAGGAATGAACGCTGGGTGACAGGAACAAACGCTGGGTGACAGGAATGAGTGATGGGTGACAGGAACGAACACTGGGTAACAGGAATGAACACTGGTTAATAATAATGGACACTGGGTAACAGGAACGAATGCTGGGTAACAAGAATGAACGCTGGGTAAAAAGAATGAACGCTGGGTGACAGGAACAAACACTAGGTAAATAGGAACGAATGAATGTTGGGTAACAGGAACGAACTCTGGGTGACAGGAATGAACGCTGGGTGACAGGAATGAGTGCTGGGTGACAGGAATGAGTGATGGGTGACAGGAACGAACGCTGAGTAACAGGAATGAACACTGGTTAATAATAATGGACACTGGGTAACAGGAACGAACACTGGGTAACAGGAACGAATGCTGGGAAACAAGAATGAACGCTGGGTAAAAAGAATGAACGCTGGGTGACAGGAACAAACACTAGGTAAATAGGAACGAATGCTGGGTAACAGGAATGAACGTTGTGTAACGAACAAATGCTGGGTGACAGGAATGAATGCTGGATGACAGGAACAAACACTAGGTAAGCAGGAAAGAATGAATGTTGGGTGACAGGAACGAACTCTGGGTGACAAGAATGAACGATGGGTGACAGGAACGAGCGCTGAGTGACAGGAACGAACACTGGGTAACAGGAACGAATGCTGGGTAACACAAATGAACGCTGGGTGACAGGAATAAACACTAGGTAAATAGGAACGAATGCTGGGTAACAGGAACAAACGCTGGGTAACAGGAATGAACGTTGTGTAACGAACAAACGCTGAGTAACAGGAATGAATGCTGGGTAACAAGAATGAACGCTGGATGACAGGAACAAACACTAGGTAAACGGGAACGAATGAATGTTGGGTGACAGGAACGAACTCTGGGTGACAGGAATGAACGCTGGGTGACAGGAACGAGTGCTGGTAACAGGAATGAATACTGGGAAACAGGAATTAACACTAGGTAACAGGAACGAATGCTGGGTAACAAGAACGAACGCTGGGTAACAAGAATGAATGCTGGGTGACAGGAACAAACACTAGGTAAATAGGAACGAATGCTGGGTAACAGGAACAAACACTGGGTAACAGGAACGAACGCTGGGTAACAGTAATGAACGTTGTGTAACGCACAAATGCTGGGTAACAAGAATGAATGCTGGATGACAGGAACAAACACTAGGTAAATAGGAACAAATGCTGGGTAACAGGAATGAACGTTTTGTAATGCACAAATGCTGGGTAACAGGAATGAACACTGGGTAACAAGAATGAATGCTGGATGACAGGAACAAACACTAGGTAAACAGGAACGAATTAATGTTGGGTGACAGGAACGAACTCTGGGTGACAGGAATGATCGCTGGGTGACAGGAACGAACGCTGGGTGACAGGAACGAACGCTGGGTGACAGGAACGAGTGCTGGGTAACAGGAACGAACACTGGGTAACAGGAACAAATGCTGTGTAACAAAAACGAACGCTGGGTAAAAAGAACGAATGCTGGGTGACAGGAACAAACACTAGATAAACAGAAACGAATGCTGAGTAAAAGGAACAAACATTGGGTAACAGGAATGAACGCTAGGTAACAGAAACGAATACTTGGTAACAGAAACAAAAGTTGGGTAACATGGACAAACACAGGGTAACAAGAACGAACGCTGAGTAACAAGAATGAACGCTGGGTGACAGGAACAAACATTAGGTAAACAGGAACGAATGCTGGGTAACAGGAACAAACACTGGGTGACAGGAATGAATGCTGGATAACAGGAACAAACACTAAGTAAACAGGAACGAATGCTGGCTAACCGGAACGAACGTTGGGTGACAGAAACGAAAGCAGGGTGACAGGAACGCAGGGTGACCGGAACGAACTCTGGGTGACTGGAACGAATGCTGGGTAACAAGAACGAATGTTGGGTGACGGGAACGAACGCTGGGTGACAGGAACGAACTCTGGGTGACAGGAGCGTATGCTGGGTAACAGGAATGAATGTTGTGTAACGAACAAACGCTGGGTAACAGGAACGAACGCTGGGTAACAAGAATGAATGCTAGATGACAGGAACAAACACTAGGTAAACAGTAACGAATGAAGGTTGGGTGACAGGAGTGAACTCTGGGTGACAAGAACGAACGCTGGGTGACAGGAACGAATGCTGGGTGACAGGAACAAGTGCTGGGTAACAGGAACAAACACTGGGTAACAGGAACAAACACTGGGTAACAAGAACTAATGCTGGGTAACAAGAAGGAATGCTGGGTAACAGGAACAAATGCTGGGTAACAAAAACAAACGCTGATTAAAAAGAACGAACACTTGGTGACAGGAATGAGCGCTGAGTGACAGGAACGAACATTGGGTAACAAGAACAAATACTGGGTAACAGGAACGAATAATGGGTAACAAGAATGAACGCTGGGTGACAGGAACAAACACTGGGTAAGAGGAACGAACGCTGGGTAACAGGAATGAACGTTGTGTAACGAACAAATGCTGGGTAACAGGAATGAACGCTGGGTAAAAAGAATGAATGCTGGATGACAGGAACAAACACTAGGTAAACAGGAAAGAATGAATGTTGGGTGACAGGAACGAACTCTGGGTGACAGGAATGAATGCTGGGTGACAGGAATGAGTGCTGGGTAACAGGAACGAATGCTGGATAACAGGAATGAACACTGGGTAATAGGAATGAACACTGGGTAACAGGAACGAACATTGGGTAATATGTATGTACACTGGGTAACAGGAACGAACGCTGGGTAACATGAACGAACGCTGGGTAACAAGAATGAACGCTGGATGACAGGAACAAACACTAGGTAAACAGGAACGAATGAACGTTGGGTGACAGGAACGAACGTTGGGTGACAGGAACAAACACTGGGTAACAGGAACAAATGCTGGGTAACAAAAAGGAACGCTGGATAAAAAGAACAAACACTGGGTGACAGGAATGAGCGCTGAGTGACAGGAACGAACATTGGGTAACAAGAACAAATACTGGGTAACAGGAACAAACACTGGGTAACAAGAACGAACGCTGGGTAACAGGAACCAACACTGAGTAACAGGAACGAACACTGGGTAACGGGAATGAATGCTGGGTAACAAGAACGAACGCTAAGTGACAGGAACAAACGCTGGGTGACAGGAACAAACACTGGGTGTTATGAACAAATACTGGGTGACAGGAATGAATACTGGGTGACAAGAACAAACACTAGGTAAACAGGAATGAATGCAGGGTAACAGGAACAAACACTGGGTAACAGGAATGAACACTGGGTAACAGGAATGAACGCTGGTTATGAATGCTGGGTAATAGGAATGAACACTTGGTAACAGAAACAAATACTGGGTAACAGTAAAGAACACTTGGTAACAGGAACGAAAACTGGGTAACAGGAACAAATACTGGGTAACAGGAATGAACACTGCATAACAGGAACTAATGTTTCTTTTTTAACATTTTTTACCATGAACAAATAACATCTAAGGCATAAATTAGCTAACAGGACAGTATGTTTAGATAGATCTTCTCAGTCTTAGTTACAATATAATCATACAGATATTAAAATGAGAGGACTTACTTTTGGTCTTCGCGTGGCCTGTATAAAACCCAGATGATGCCTGTTGAAAATGTGTCTTGTGGCATTTTCCAAGGTTTATAGAGGGGGCAATGTGTGAGAGTAGCAGGACTGAGTAAAAACTGGACTAAAATGTGTATTTTATATAACATAAACATATTATTGATTTCTAATGGAAAAATATTTTAATATTTAAAGCATAGATGGGATATGCAGTCACACAAACAAAGCAAAAAATTATTGTGTTATCTGTAGTTTTTACCCCTTAACTGTCACCGTACCACAGGTGGGACGTTTGCTTTTTATATTTTTAAAACAATAATATCTTGGTAAAAATCTTAAGTAATATTGACAAACTATAAATCATTTGAAAGCTTTTCCATTTATGGTGACAGATTTTCAAAATAAATTACAGAGGAGCCATAATTTATCAATTAAGAATATTTTCATACCTTTATTTTGAAATAGCAATGAACATGAAAAAAATGGTAGAAACTTCAGTTTGTTTTTATGGCAAGAGTCCAAAAGATATCATACATTCAATTATTTTAGAAAAAAAAAGGTCTGAAAATGTTTTAAATATAAAGAAAAAAATAATAAATTCACCATTTGTCATGTGGCAGCAAGCTATAACGCACATCTGTGTTCTTTCTATGTTTATTAGAGGTTGAATTCATACCAAAATATGCCAAACTTCCCATACTACTTTTGAATAGGATCTCTACTTCATAAACTGTATGAAAAATGTGGAAATAATGGTTCAGAGGCGCCCTTATATGGGCAGTAATGGAGTCTGGTTGAGGCCTAGTGCCAAAGTTTGGTACAAAATCAAAAAAAACTGAAAGCTAATTTTTTTTAGATATAAACCTAACACTTTAAATCAACTTAAGAGTTTTGGCTTTGATTTATTTATTTTTTATTTATTTATTATTATTTTTTTGCAGTTTTAGAGTCGCCCACGTTTGGAAAATATATATTTTATATAAAAAAAGAAAAAAAAATGTACATTGTACATTTCCATGAACTCAAACTTCTATAACTTTTTTCTGTTTCACTGTTTTGATTGAGTTCACGTCTACAAATCTGCCAAATGTCTTTAAAACGAGACCAATCTTACGTCTATATATTCCAAAGAAGGGGGGTGACACTTAACAGGTGTTATATTTTAAATTTGCATTTAGACTAATGTTCAGGACACTCTGCTTTACAGGAACGTGTATTTTAAATTGTCAATGTTTACTTATAAAAATTAATCCATCGAGAAATGTATAACAAACGCATTATTACTAGCTATAACAAAATCGTATAAGTCATCTCTATAAACTACATCTTTATAAACATAACATAGAGGCTTGTCTTATTGTGTGGTTTAATGAAAATATAAATAAATTTAGTAAACTGGTGAAATGTACTTAAAACTGAGCAAATCAGACATTTTCTGAATGCAAGGCATTGTACTTGATTCTTATAATCTGATAACACATATAGCCCGATTATAAAATCATTTCATTAATATTAACTAAGTCTCCGCCTGATTAAAAATTCCAATACTACAAATTGTGGAAAAAAAAAAAAAACCTAAAACTGTTCCGATAGCTCAACACAAACTGATTGCTAAAGCGATTGCATTTATTTAGACCACTTACCGCTCAGAGAATCTGATCCTTTATCTCAGCCAACGGAAATCTTTTAGTTATCTTTTTGAAAGTATATTTGTGATGATTCCTAATAAATAATACAATCAAGTGATACAATCATATTTCTGTCAGCAGCACAAGTGCCGGTTATGAGTTGATCTGCATTGACCTCTAGCGGAGAGCCCTGGAACTGCGAGCAAACATTAACCAGCAGTAATCAGGCACAACTCAAAGAATACACATCTCCGTATATATCGTACAGAAGAAAGAAAAGCGAGTTACAATTCAGCCGGTAAAAGTTTTAATATAAAATGAAATACACAGAAGCACCCATTATACAGCAGATCATGTACAAAATACAAATGTTTCACAGATCAAACCGATTTTTTAACCCTCCAGTTTTAACTACTGTAACAATAAAAGGAAAAAAAACAAACCTTTTATATTGAAAGTGTAAATGCGCAAAATTTATTCCAAAATCAATGAATTTCCCAATTTGCCACATCACATTTTTCAGTAGATGTTAAAACCTGCCCAACTTCCACACACACACACACACTACAAAAAACATCCCACTTAACAATTACACAATGCAGATGATACATTTGTAGCATCTACAACAACCTATATAAAAAAAAAAAATAAAGACACCAAGCGCTTCTAAAAACACTTTAAGAACTGCTTCTGTGAAAAGTTGTTACAATTTCTACATTTGTAAACGCCCATCATCAGCTCCCCATATTAAACTCGACACAGCTTGTACCATGTTAAAAGATGGGCTTGTTTTGCTTATTTAACAAATGTAAAGAGACAGATCATCCAAAAATGGAAACATGATTTACACACCTTAAGTCGTTCCAATCCAAACCGGTCTGATATTTTGAAGACTGTCGGTATATATATATATATAGTCTTCAAAATATCAGACTGGTTTAACAACATATCATTCATGTCTGGACCGACTTGAGGGTGTGTAAACTGATGACAGAATGACCGTTTTTGGGTGAGCTGTCCCTTGTGTATTAAAATGGCAAAATACTGATAAAAATAAGCAATTCGGCAGTTAAAATGTACGAGTCTTTAAAGTGGAGGGATTGTGCATCTATTAGCACATATATAAAGCGCGATATATATGTAAGGAAGTGACATCACAGCACTGTGAGGAGTAACACATGACAGGAGACGTTCAGGATCAAAAGCCAAACCAGCATTAACAGTAATTCCTTCCACAACATCCTTTAATTCCCACAGATCCAAGCGCAAACTTACACACGGCACATTCCCGCTGTTCAAATCACAGCCACAATTACCATCCTTCCCATAATCCCACAGTCCAAACTTACACAAACCTTCAAGACACATCAAAGACCCTTGACACGCAACAAAACGTAACAGCTTTTCATTGAGAAACACGACTGCTTTGTGCACTTCTCACCATATGAATGATGAAAAATCACTAAATATGTAACGAAATACATGAATCTCTTTGACTCAGTGGCCAAATTGCTGATGATTTACAACAAAGAAGGTTTAAAATGAATCACAGTCGTATTGTTCTAGTCACAAAATGTCATATTTTGAATGTTCACAGTGTTATTAAGACAATGTCAATATGTAAACAAATACCAGTTGCTGTGAATAGCGGTAATGCACTTTTGTGACATTTGACCACAGCATGGATTGTGTGTTAGCGTACGGTCCAGATATCAGCACACACACACGTATTTACACATATACAGACTGCAAATGGTCAGTTAACAACTCCCAGTGCAACTAACTAGTGGTTTACCCAAGCACACCTGACGTAACGGTTTAAAACTCTGCGGCGGATTAAAAAAAGAAGGGAAAATAAAGTCACGTTAAATGAAAATTAGTCCCCATGTTAAACAATACAGAATCTAAAAATATAAATAAAATAATTCGAATAAAACTATCTCCTCCCGTTGTTTAGGATGAAGTCTTCTGTTCAGACTGAATGCACACTACAGACAAAAACAACAAGCAAAGTTACAGAGATACGTTACATTCACAACCAATTCACAATCATTCAAACAGAATTAAAACAAAATAAAGAAATATCACTCGTGAAATAACACAAAAGCAAAGCAAATAAAAACAAATGACACTTTAAATAAAAACTAAAATTTACATTTAAAAACAAAAATAAATAAATACCACTCGTGAAATAATACAAAAACAAATGACACTACATAATACAAATGATTTTAAAAAGACACTTTAAATAAAAACTAAAATTTACATTTAAAAATCCAAAATAAATATAACTTTTGAAGTAAAACGGTAAATAAAAAAACACAAATGAACACAAAAAATTAAATAAATAGATGTAACAAAAACAAATTAGAACAATGAAAATAAAATAAATTCCACACCTGGAATAACAACCGAAATAAAAAAATAAAAAGGTAACACTTTACAATAAGGTTCATTAGTTAACATGTACTAAGAATGAACAATACTTCTTCAGCATTTAATAATCTTAGTTAATATTAATTCCAACATTTACTAATACGTTATTAAAATCAAAGGTCGTATTAGTTAACATTAGTTAATGGACTGTGAACTACCATGAACGCACCATGAACAGCTGGATTTATATTAACTAACATTAACAAAGATTAACAAACACTGTAACTAATGCATTGCTCATCGTTAGTTCATGTTAGTTAATGCATTTACTAATGTTAACTAATGAACCTTAAGTGTTACCAATAAAGGTAAAAGAAAAGAAAAGAAAACGTAGAAATAAAGAGTGTGTGTGCTGTGGCTGCTCACCTCTCCTCCTCTTCCTCAGCTCTCTGTCCCGCCGCTGAGGTTCTCCTTCCCCGGAGGAGACACTCGCCCTCTCCTGTCCACCGCAGGCTGGCTCCCCAAAACCTTCCTCTGCGGTTAAACACAGCAGAACTCATCACACACCCGCTTTGTTACAGTGTGACTATAGTACTTTGTAACGAGCAAAGGATGTATGGCTTGAGTTAAAGGACACATGATAGCCTGTGCTGACCTTGATGAGGCCGCCGAAGGAGCGCGAGCGTGTGTGTTTTTTACTGGTAGGAGTCGTATTCTCACTGACAGGAGTCACGGGGGTCGACTGCTTGCCCAGCTGAAATCACATCACAGAAAAAATGTGAAAACAAACAGAACGAAAAAGACTTTTTTTTAAAAAAGAAAAAAAACACCTCTGTTGCCATTAGCATCATAATAATAATAATCAACAACAAGAAGCATGATTTGTTTTTAAATAAATCACTTATAAAATGTATGTCCTATAATAATAGCATGATCTAGTTTACTTTATAAAAAAGTATTAACAATAACAGTGATAAAAAATTATAATAATAATATTGATGAATTATTTTTTTATTATTAAAGGAGTAGTTCACTTTTAAAACACTTTTGCTGATAATTTACTCACCCCCATGTCATCTTCAGTCGAAAAGAAATGAAGGTTTTTGATGAAAACATTCCAGATTTTTCTCCATATAATGGACTTCAATGGGAACCAAACGGTTCAAGGTCCAAAAGACAGTTTCAGTGCAAACTGTTCAAAGGGCTTTAAACGAGTCCAGACGATGAATAAGGGTCTTATCAAGCGAAAAGTTTGCTCATTTAAAAAAAATAAATAAATAATCAAATAATCAAAGTTTAAGTTTTATAAGCTCAAATGCTCGCCGTACTCTGTTCTGTGACTCTCCTTTTCGAACTCGTTTATCAAAATGAACGAATCTTTTTTCTTTTTACGAACTAAATGACTCGGAAAAAGATTCGTTCATTTTCGTCTGGAATCGTTTAAAGCCCTTTGAACCATTTGCACTGAAACTGTCTTTTGGACCTTGAACCGTTTGGTTCCCATTGAAGCCCATTATATGGACAAAAATCCTGAAATACTTTCATCAAAAACCTTCATTTCTTTTCGACTGAAGAAAGAAAGACATGGACATCTTGGATGACATGGGGGTGAGTAAATTATCTGCAAAAGTTTTTTTTTAAAGTGAACTACTCCTTTACGTAATTATTGCAAAAATGTATGCTAACAAACTAAAATTCCCATCTCAAGGAATCTGCTGTCAGTATAATAATAATACTTATTGTTTATCTTAATAGTCTAATTAATCATGATAATAATAATTTATATATATATATAAATTAAAATATCTATAGCAAAAAAGCACACTAACAAAATCAAATCTAGCCTTTAGGCCCTCTGTGGTCCAAAGGGCCCGAATAAATGTTTTTTCCAGTAATTATTTTTATTATTTAGAATTCCTGAGGGGATTATATGATACTATGCAATATTTATAAGGATAAATGCAATAAATGCAAAATTTCAGATTAAAATAGAGTGACCGACTTTAAAACCATTCAACTAATTACAGCAAAAATGTATAATATATATAATATAATACAAATAATAAGACAATCAAACAATGAATTAACTATCATTAGTATAATAATAATAAAAATCAGTTATTTTTAACATAACAAAATCACCCAAAAACAGAAAACCCCGCTACGCCGTGTGGCCTCACCTGTCTGATGAGCTTCTTCTTCTTGGCGGAGTGTGGCATGTTGTCGGTGACGTGTCGATAGAGCTCTCGCAGCGCCTCTTCTGTGTGATTCTCTGAGTCGAGCCCCACTCGTGCTCCGCTCCTCTTCCCCAGAGGAGACCCGCTGACCGCCAGCAGCTCCAGGTCATCCTGCAGCCAGAGAGAGCGCATCATCTCACTCACACCAGTACACTTACAGGACTGACGGTGTGTCACGCTCCAATCAGAGCTTAGATTGGCTTTAGGACGAGCATAAACGGCACAAACCTTGGAGTGGATAATTTTGGTGTTGGCGAACTGAAGTCTGGCGTGTTCCCGCAGATACACCGGTGCCTTCACATGAGAAGACAACAGAAGACCAGTTCATTTCACAATCAGAGTAAAACACACATAAACATCCTTTAAACGTCACGTCACTGGTGATTTTGTTAACCTGTTAACTGTCACCCCCCCTTTTTTGAATAGACATGAAAATGCACGTTTCGAACTTAAATGGTTGTAATTCAAGAATGCTTTGGAATATAGACATATGATTGGTCTTGTTTTAAAGAAGACATTTGGCAGATTTTTGTAGAAGTGAAATAAATTAAGAAAGTGAAACAGAAAAAAAGTTATAGAAGTTTGAGTTTATGGAAATGTACAATGTAAAAATATAAATTATTCATATTTTACATAAAATATATATTTTCAAAACCTGGGCTACTCTAAAACGGCAGAAAGATCAAAGCCAAAAATCTGAACAAGTTGTGTTTCAAATTTTAGGTTGATATCTCAAAAAATGAGCTTTCAGTAAGATTTTGTTTGAGCGCAGTACCAAACTTTTTCACTAGGGCACAATTAGACTCCATTATTGCCCATATAAGGGCGCCTGCATATCCATTCGTGTTTTGAGTGATCTGAACCATTATTTTCACAATTTTCATACAATTTCTGAAGTAGAGATCCTATTCAGAAGTAGTATGGGAAGTTTGGCAGATTTTTAAATAAATTGAACCTCTAAGAAACACATACAAAGAACACGTATGTAAGTCATAGCTAGCTGCCACGTCACAAATGGTGAATTTATTATTTTTTTCTTGATATTTCAAACTTTTCAGACATTTTTTTCCAAAATAATTGAATGGATTCTGTCTTTTGAACTTTTGGCATGAAAACAAACTGAGGTTTCTACAATTTTTTTCTGATTTTTCATGTTTACTGCTATTTTAAAATAAAGGTCTGAACACGCCTTATGAGTATGAAAATATTCTTGTTGCATATTGATAAATTATGGCTTCTCTGTAATATATTTTGAAAATCAGTCACCAAATATGGAAACTAGAGATTGTAAGCTTTCAAATGATATATAGTTTGCCAATATTACTAAAGGTATTTACTAAGATATTATTTTAAAAATATAGTGGCAAACGTCCCACCTGTGGGACGGTGACAGTTAAGTGTAACTAAAACTCTTCAAAATTGTCTTCAAGAACTGAAATAAAGCTGAAATAAAATAAAAATAAGACATTTTTCAACTGACTTCTCAACCAAACGGTTGAGCACATTTTGAGTCACTAACTTAATTGAGCCATCTCCATCATCTGGTTGAGGTATGTTATGCCAAAAAAAAATAAAAAATCCACTAGATTTAACAGTGTCAATCAACAGCACTTGTCACATCACTTCTTGTAACATGGATGTCAGAAACAAATAAATCACCCCAGCCATGTGAACTGTTTTTGGGGAAATTTTGCAAGCTAAGCATATTTTTTTTTACATATTACACTAACTTTACAAAATGATGTTACTTGGTGCTATGAAAAAACTTATTTTAGTATATTTTTAATAATTTTGTCAAAAACATGCTCAACCAAACGGTTGATTTGGCACATAACAGTTAATTGTGACCTCCTTTTTGAGAATGGACAGTACAATGCACTATTAAAACTTGGTTGTAATTCAAGGATGCTTTGGAATAAAGACCTAAAAGTTTAGTCTTGTTTTACCGAAAACACTGCTGAAGTAAAAACACTTCAAAAAATAAAAGTATGAAAAAGTTATGGAAGTTTTAAATTTACATTAAATTAAATATACTGTACTAAATATTTTTTCTTTTATATAAAATATATATTTTACAAAATATTTTTTTCCCTATAAAATCAAAGCCATACATCTAACCAAGTTGTGTTCCAAATTTGAAGTTGATATCACAAAAACTGAAGAAGTTCCCATGAGATTTTGTTTAGGCGTAATATCAAAAATGACATAAATTCCATTCAATTTAATTGTATGCATTCTGATGTAACAAATTAATAAATTTCTGTCCAAATATCACTCCTGTTACAAAATATGGAACCTTGAGACTCAGGCCTTTCTGACAATATGTGTTTTGTCAAGACTAGAAAAGGTTTTGATCATAAATTATGAAAAAGTATGGCAAAGTATGTGTATGAATTCCGGTACCATTTATTACCATTAAGCGACATCTCAACCATTTGGTAGAGGCCTATATTTAAAAAATGATGGGATGTGTTGAAAAAAATATATATATTGAGTGTGGTTACTAGTGACATAAGAAGATCATTTGTCAACACTTTTTTCTTGGTGCGGACTTAAATGTAAACAAAGGGTTAAACTAGGTCCAGGCTCGACATTAACGCTTGTCCGGGACAAAAGAAACACAAAGAAACTCAGTTAATGTGCTGCGGTAAAACATTCAAAATGTGGAGTTTTCACATTTAAAACATGTGATAAAAAGTTAAGCAACATCACACGGCCGAGAGCACCGTTTTCCTCAACACATCACCATTGAAAACGTGACACTGATTTCATATGACTGTTCCAAAAACAAGTAAAAAAAAAAAATAAATGTAGCAAATTCACAGCAACACTAACCGCATTTCCAATGAATTACTACCAAGGCAACATTTCTAAAGTAAGTTGTTCAACTAATATTTAGATTTCAGCTTCATTCAATTTTTAATCATTTTGGCTTCAGTTTACGATAATAAACCGGACGAACAAAATTACAAATATTTCCTTGTCAACTAACTGAAATAAATATATTCAAGCTGAAGCACTAAAATGGATAAACCTGAAATAAAAATAAATTAAAGCTAAATAGAAATATTTAAAATATGTATATTTTGTGACAAAAGCACATAACAAAATGAATAACATACTTAAGTCTCATTCAAAACATTAACAAAAACTAGAATAGATTTATAAATAGTACTTCAAAAAAACATTAAAATGATATAGTATCAGAGAAGATAAAAGAGGAAAAGTACCCGAAAGATCTTCTGTGAATGTTTGATGAGAAAAGCCATGCCGCTGTTCAGCTTCTTCAGGTTCTCCTGAAGGTCACTGGCATTCATCTGAAGAAAGCAACACATGAAACATGACGCATGCTCGGACGTTTAACGGTTAAAAAAAAGCAAACCACCGACATACGTTCTTGGGCCAGATGACGTGCGGGGCGAACATGAGTGCGAGGTTGTGCGCAGACATCTTGTTTTTGTCCTGCTGTTTGGCGGTGTGATAGAGCAGGTCCAGCAGGAGCTTGAGGAGCGTGCGGTTGGCCGTGGGCAGCAGGAGCAGGAGCAGCTGGAGGGCCTCGATCTGACGCTCCTTATCCGGCACACTCGTCTTATCCCCTCGCTCGTCGAACAGCTTCAGCTCTGTGGAGAACAGAAGGAGCCCCGTCAGTGGGTGACGGACGGCAGCGAGAGACGTGCTGGGAAAGCGGACCAACCTGTGATCTTCAGGTGAGCGTGCAGGTGTCGGTGCGTCAGCAGGGGCTCGGACAGTTCTCCCAGAAAGCCTTTGAGGAGCGTGGCCACGTCATTGGGGTGGAAGTCACCGGAGGCGAAGTCAATGTCGGCTCCCCCGTTGAGCTGCTCCCTCAAAGTCTGCTGTCTCAGGCTGTTCCCGGGGACCCGGAAAAGACCCTCTACATGCAGATCTGCCGGAAAACAAACAGACCGAACGTCTCTTGGGCTGCACAATAAAGACGGACACTGCAATAGTTTGATCGTCTGCGATATACAGCATAGTGCGATATGAAAATGACTTAACCCTCTGGTGCTTTTTTATTTCAATGACGTTAATGTACTGTATTTTGGGTTAGTAACGTTTTTAGGGGATTTTTATGATACTAAATTATTTTTATGCAGTAGTTGCATTCGTGTTTTGAGTATATACTTGAAAATTGTAATAACTTTTGAATGCTTTAGAGCATAGATTTAAGTTTGGTCTCTTTAAAGAAGACACTTGATAGATTATTGCAGAAGTGAAAAGTATAGTTTTGTAGTTATGAAAAATACAACAACAAAAAAAAATACTACATTCAATTTTCATTAAAAAAAAAATGTGCATATATCAAAACTGTGAAAAATCCAAAGCCATAAATCTAAACAAGTTGTGTTACAAATTTGAGGTTGATATCTCAAAAAAATTAACCAGATACCAAAAAAATTAAGATTTTGTTTGGTCGTAGTACCAAAAGTTTCCACTAGATGAAATTCATCTCGCATTCGTTTCCAATGCGCTCATGTTTGACTGCGAGGAGCTCAAGTGTGACCAAAACAATTACCAAGTTTCATATGCGACAGAAAATGACAGAAGATTATCAGATAACTTATATCGCTCTATTCAGAAAGAATAAATAATGATTTTGTAGGGCAGTGTATCTACATAAAATAAAATGAAATACGCTTAAGATATGTCATGATTATGACTCATCGATTATTTCCCTTCTGGTCATAATGCATCTAATATTACTATGGTAAAAAATAGCAAAACACCAAACATGTCGAATCGTTGCTTCCTAATGTTTCTCGCTTGCAGCCACTAGATCAGTGGTTCTCAACCTCTCCTGCATAGACCCCCTTTTTTTTACCCTGATATGGCACACCTGATTCAATTAATTAAAAGCTCAAAGCAGAGCACGTCTGTGGAGAGCCTGGCCACTCCACTTTTGGTTGTAGTTCCATTAGATTTCCACTGGGGGCGATCAGCTATGAATGGGAGTCTATGGGGCTAGACGGCTAAATTTGTCTCGTTCACCCGATTGCCGTTGAGAAATCTCAGATTTGATAGGAGATTTTGCAAGTTCAACATGGGTTATAAATCGAAAGTTGAATGAACGAGTACTTATGTACTTTCGATTTCTTACCAGTTGAGTTCTTGTTGCCTCGTTTTGATTACAACATTTAACCCTCAGGTGCTCTTCGTTTCGGAGTCACACTTGTTATCTTCCCGGTCAAAAGTGACCGGACACCTAAAAATGAAACTTTCTCCATCCCAGTAAAACCAATGCAATTTATTTTTGTTCTATAATATTTATTCTTTTTAATTTAGTATTTTGAGACAATTTAAATGAATTTATTAATATTTACGCTATATTTATGGCTTTTTTTGCCATGGAAAAATATATATTATTTTCTATATACATATTATTTTTTTCAAAAAAATATTAATGCAGTGTTTTAGTTTAATATAGAGTCTAGGCCTTCAGAAAAAAAAAAATTTTTTTGAAGAAAATTAGCATCTGGTTACAGTATAGAGAAAAAGCGTAGAATCATGGTGTAACCACTTGATGGCATGTACAGCTCTCTATTGAGAGGCATGTGAATTCCCCAGCTGTTTATGAACACATTTTTTTGTTGTTGTTGGTGGATTTGTATATATAGTTGAAACAATCTCAAAAACTATTTCTTATTAAAAAATTGACAAAAAAAACAAATATTCACAATTATTTTTTTTCCCATTTTTTTACAATTTCCCATTCATTTCCTATGGGGTCATTTTTGACCAAAGACCACAAGTGTGACTATTTTTTAAGACCACTTAGCCTGCTCAGATCATGACCTCAATTTTTTTGTGTTCACATACATAATGCCATAAAAGTCACGGAGTTTCGTAACATTGCGATGAAGCTGTGATTTTTAAAAATTCAAAACATACTTTTTGTAATCAAAATTTATTGGTGTGTATGTGTATAAAAGTGTGTTTGTATGTGTGTGTGTGTGTGTGTGTGTGTGTGTGTGTTTTGCACTCTAGATGTTGTAGAGTGTCACCCCTTTCTTGCGGTGTACTTTTTTTTAGAATTGTGGCCGATTTGTAGATTGTACGTACAAAAATTCAGATAATTTCCCATTCATTTCCTATAGGTCGTCATTTTTGACAGAAGAGCAAAAGTGTGACTCATTTTTTTACGACCACTTAAATTGCTCGAATCATGACCTCAATTTTTGTGTGTGTTCACATACCCAATGCCATAAAAGTCACCAAGTTTCGTAATTTTCTGAAGAAGCTGTGATTTTTAAATATTCAAAACAGATTTCTTTAATCACAATTTATTGGTGTTTTTGTGTATAAAAGTGTGTGTGTATGTGTGTGTGTAGGGGTGGGTATGTCTGTTTTGCACTCTAGATGTTGTAGAGTGTCACCCCTTCAATGCTGAGCACTTTTTTTCTGCATCGTGGCCGATTTGTAGATTGTACACACAAAAAATCTCAAAGTTTCTGTGTTTTTGTCAATTTCCCATTCATTTCCTATGGGTCGGTCATTTTTGACCGAAGAGCACAAGTGTGACTATTTTTTTTACGACCACTTAGCCTGCTCGGATCATGACCTCAATTTTTGTGTGTGTTCACATACCCAATGCCATAAAAGTCACCAAGTTTCGTAACATTCCGATGAAGCTGTGATTTTTAAAAATTCAAAACAGAAAATTTTTCGGTCAGAAACGACCGAAGAGCACCGAAGGTTAAATTACAATTTACAAGACAAAAAATTATATCCTGAGAAAAGTGGATTTTGAGGGGTATAGCTCCATAGACCTCCATTCATTCTGCACTCGTCCTGTGAGCGCCCTCATATGGAACCAGAGTGGAACTGCAACCAGTTCAGAACCCGGACGTTTACCGAGAGTGGACGTTCTCCACTTATTAGACATGCTCTACTCAAAGGCTTAATGTGTAGCTGACTAATTGAATCAGGTGTGCAATTTCAGGGTGAAAACAAACACATGTCCTGTTGGGGGTCCCTGCAGGAGAAGGTTGAGAACCACTGCACTAGATGCTGAACGGTGCTATGGTTGCCGGCTGCCACTATGTCAATCATCGCAATTTTGTTAGTTAATAGTTATATCAGACTTCTCTTGTAGATCAGTCAAGGAACATTAAAAGCGTATGAGTTTTCCTTTCGTATCAAGCAGCAAAAAAGTTGCAAAAAAGCACAGTGTGTTTGAGTTCATTTGCCTTGACATTACACATGCAGCGATTTAACCATGCACATGTAAATCCACCAGCAAAATCCACCAAAATCATTTGAAAAGCAATCAGGAATTTCAAGAGCAAGACATTTTTGGCGAAATTTCGTTAACTTGATTAAATATCCTGGACTTACTTTTGCTGAGGTACATGATGAGTTGATAAATGTGACCTATTCCTTCCTCCGTGAGCGGCATGCCACCTTTATCTGCCAAATAAAGAAATAAAGATATAAATCAGTTTTTTGTTTTTTTCACAATGAAACCTATCTCCAATAATAAACATTGTTTTTCCAATCCAATCGCTGTTTTTTTTTTACTTGCTCACTGGGAATTGGAAGGCAATATTCCCTATATAAATTATACTTTATTTGTTGAAAAAAAATATAAATAAATAATAAATTTGACATGAAAATGTTTCTATTCAGCTGTATAAACTTAACTTGGTATGAAGGGGGAAAATATGCTGTCAGCTTAATACAAAATAAATACATTACTGAAAATACTTTAATAATTTGCATTGTCTTCAGTGCAATTACAGAGTGATTTCAATATATCATGGAATTTTGCAATAAATGAAAGTGCAAAATGAAATGCATACATAAATAAGGCCTCATGTAAAATGTTAAATACTCATTTAATGATAAACCAAATGAATTATGAAATTAAATATACCTTGAAAATAAATATATTTATTTATGTAAAATGCCAAATTTATGCATCATGTTGTTGTAGTTTGTTTTGTTTTGTTTTTTCATTTCAAGGGTACACTTTGGTTATTGAAAGAAGTCTGTCTCTTCTGCTCACAGAGGCTGACTTTATTTGATAAAAAAAATACAGTAAAACAGTAATAATCTGAGGTTATAATAATCTGTCAAAAAAAGCCTGTCACAAAATGTGAAAGTGGCTTAATTTTGGTCTCATTTTAAAGAGCTGTGACAGATTGTCAGATTATTGTTGAAGTGACAGAAGTTAAAAAAAGTGAAAGTAGTAAGAGGTTTATTAACTTATTTATGAATATTATTGTATGTAAAATCTATATTTAGTAAAATGTTTCAAATTGAGGTTTATATCTAATAAAGATTAGCTTTCAGAACGATTTTGACATCCAAACCAACGCAGAAGTAGAAAACAGCAAAATAGTGAGTCTTTGCTTTATAGGCCAAAACTGAGGAAATGACGCCATCTTGTAAAAAATAGTAAAGTTTCCATTTTGAAGCTTTGACAACAGAATGAGAGCCTATTAACTAAATGCATAATAATTTACATCAATTTCAATGGGGACATTTTTGGTCCTAAGTGGCACTATTGTGTGTTTCTAGTATAAAATAGATTTATGAAAGGAAATGAGGGTGAAATAGTAAAATTCCAATAAAAACACACACTTGTGCCAAAATCTATGCAAAAAAACTGAAAAAAAAAAAAAAAAAACCCACAAAAAAGTCTTTAAGGCCGTGTGTCCACCAAAGCGTTTTTCCATGCTCCTGGCGTATGTTTCCAATTGTTTTCAATGGGAGCGTCGCGTTGTTTAAACGCCATGAGCGTAACGAGACGCTGAGCATTTTTTTCACGCTGAAGCGCCGAGCAACCGGCGTTTTTTACTGGTCGCCGAGAGTTGAAAAATGTTCAACTTTGGATAAAACGCAGCGCCCATCACTGTCACTTTTTACCCAGCCGTCCAATCACAGTGGAGGAGGGGCGGGACTAAACCACACTGACCAACTGTCACAACATTCAAACAGCAACATATTCTGTATCATAGCAACGAAACGTCTCAACGGAAAAACGCTGCGCTGCCAAAACGCTCTCAAGCGCCCAAAGCACAGCGTCTTCAGCAGAGCCTAAGGATGCACAAGGGTTAAGAATGTACAAACCCAATTCCATAAAAGTTGGGACACTGTACAAATTGTGAATAAAAACAGAATGCAATGATGTGGAAGTTTTAAATTTCAATATTATATTTAGAATACAACATAGATGACATATCAAATGTTTAAACTGAGAAAATGCATAATTTTAAGGGAAAAATAAGTTGATTTTAAATTTCATGGCATCAAAACATCTCAAAAAAGTTGGGACAAGGCCATTTTTACCACTGTGTGGCATCCCCTCTTCTTTTAATAACAGTCTGCAAATGTCTGGGGACTGAGGAGACAAGTTGCTCAAGTTTAGGTATAGGAATGTTGTCCCATTCTTGTCTAATAAAGGCTTCTAGCTGCTCAACTGTCTTAGGTCTTCTTTGTTGCATCTTCCTCTTTATGATGCGCCAAATGTTTTCTATGGGTGAAAGATCCGGACTGCAGGCTGGCCATTTCAGTACCTGGATCCTTCTTCTACGCAGCCATGAGGTTGTAATTGATGCAGTATGTGGTTTGGCATTGTCTTGTTGGAAAATACAAGGTCTTCCCTGAAAGAGACGATGTCTGGATGGGAGCATATGTTGTTCTAGAACTTCGATATACCTTTCAGCATTGATGGTGCCTTTCCAGATGTGTAAGCTGCCCATGCCACACACACTCATGCAACCCCATACCATCAGAGATGCAGGCTTCTGAACTGAGCGCTGATAACAACTTGGGTTGTCCTTGTCCTCTTTAGTCCGGATGACATGGCGTCCCAGTTTTCCAAAAAGAACTTCAAATTTTGATTCGTCTGACCACAGAACAGTTTTCCACTTTGCTAGAGTCCACTTTAAATGAGCCTTGGCCCAGAGAAAACGCCTGCGCTTCTGGTTCCCGTTTAGATATGGCTTCTTTTTTGACCTATAGAGCTTTAGCCGGCAACGGTGAATGGCACGGTGGATTGTGTTCACTGACAATGTTTTCTGGAAGTATTCTTGAGCCCATGTTGCGATTTCCATTACAGTAGCATTCCTGTGTGTGATGCAGTGCCGTCTAAGGGCCCGAAGATCACGGGCATTCAGTATGGTTTTCCGGCCTTGACCCTTATGCACAGAGATTGTTCCAGATTCTCTGAATCTTTGGATGATATTATGCACTGTAGATGATGATAACTTCAAACTCTTTGCAATTTTTCTCTGAGAAACTCCTTTCTGATATTGCTCCACTATTTTTTGCCTCAGCATTGGAGAAATTGGTGATCCTCTGCCCATCTTGACTTCTGAGAGACACTGCCACTCTGAGAGGCTCTTTTTATACCCAATCATGTTGCCAATTGACCTAATAAGTTGCAAATTGGTCCTCCAGCTGTTCCTTATATGTACATTTAAATTTTCTGGCCTCTTATTGCTACCTGTCCCAACTTTTTTGGAATTTGTAGCTCTCATGAAATCCAAAAGGAGCCAATATTTGGCATAGCAATTCAAAATGTCTCACTTTCAATATTTGATATGTCATCTATGTTGTATTCTAAATATAATATCGAAATTTGAAACTTCCACATCATTACATTCTGTTTTTATTCACAATTTGTACAGTGTCCCAACTTTTATGGAATTGGGTTTGTATTTAGGGTCAAGAAATGTGTTGAATTACTTCTATACAAGAGTCTTCCTTTGGTTTGGGAACCAAATACTGTTGGTCACACATTGAAACCACAATGAGGTCCTGACTTTTGTTTCACCCATTACTTTTGGCTAGGCGGTAATGAATCTAGAGCTAGCCGCTCAATAGCAGGAGCCGACGGCAGGAAACTAACTTCAGAGAACTTCCCAAAACAGATGATCTAATTCTCACTCTGAAGGTTGTTCAATAGATTCAGTCAATAGAGTCTGAAGTCTTCCCGCAGAAAAATCACCGGCGCCTCCATTATAAGCTCGAAGGCATATTGACAATGGACTGGTTGTAAATTTGTCCAACACATGAGGAATGATTTATGCAGGCAGAAATGGAAACTAGCTACGACTCCCCAAAACCTCCTGACCTTTGCGTTTGAGGAAGTTGAAGGAGCGGAAGAAGCCTCCCGCCACAGTGCCATTGGGGGTCTTGGGCTCCTCGTCCAGTAACTGTGAGAATTCGGCCCCCGGGAGGTCGAGGAGGCGCGTGATGTTACTCAGCACCAGCTCGGTGAAGGCCTCGGGTCGCTCGTGACGCAGCTTCTCCACAAAGAAGTCCGGGTTGAAGATGATGGGCAGCCGGCCGTCTCCACCGCCGCCCGCTTCTGACTCGTGACTGTTCACAACATTGCACACCGTGCCCCTGTGAACCCACACACATGACTTAAAGGGATAGTTCACCCAAAATGAAAATTAGCCCATGATTTACTCACCCTAAAGCCATCCTAGGCGTATATGACATTTTCCCTTCAGACAAATAAAATTGAAGTTATATATATAAAAATATAAATAAAAATATCCTGGCTCTTACATGCTTTATAAAGGCCTTTCTGAAGCACAGCCATGCGTTTGTGTAAGAAAAATATCCGTATTTAAAACTTTATAAAGTAAAATAACTAGCTTCCGGCCAAACGCAGTCTACTCGCGCAATCAAGTGCAACTTGTGACGTCAGGAGTAGCGTAGTGCGCACATCATGTGAGCGAAGAGGCGCATTGTGACGCTCGGCTCAATATTCCCTCTATGCGTGTGCGCTACGCTCAGACGCTCACGGCCCAAGCAAACGCTCAACGCACACGGATAAAACAAATCCCGCTACGACATTACATTTCTCTGTAGTAGGCGAGTTTATTTCTGTTGGATTTCTTGAAATAGTGTATCATTTGGCTAGTAGGACTATAAATAGCAGTTATGATAAGACATTGTTTTTAAATGCATTAAATTAACTTTATAAATTAGAAATCATGACATTGCACTTTAGCAAACTTACCCATAAAATGCAATAACTGAAAAAGTATATTATTAGTTTCTCGTTATTTTATTTCCGTGAACATAACTGCCGTAAAATATTTATATTTATATATAAAATGAATGATATATAAATATACAGCATATAAATGCAAATATTTCTTAATTGTGCGTGTATTTATAACAAAAAATTACACAGAACACATTATGTAAACACAAACTTTTATTTTGGATGCGATTAAAAGCTTAGAAATATGCATGCACAAAACTGCTTGACTTTTCATTCATATTTGAAAACTTTTGTCATGTAGTGCGACAAACATGCAGGCCAAATATAAAATAGGAAATGTTATTCGACATTAATACGTCTTTTTAAATGATCTAATAATTTAACGAGGCGATGTTAATTCACAATGTAAAACATTGTGCAAAGCAGCTAACAAAAAATGTTAATAATATTTTCATAATTATATTAGTGTAAAACTTTTTAAATCGAAAAATATATTTAAAAACGTTTTAAAATTCATTTCTTTAAACTTATATATATTTAAGATGTAATGTTAAGGAAAATATGTTATTCCTTTTTACTTGATGGTTTACAAACGGTAACTTATAACTTATTTTCTTTTGAAGGACTTAAACTGTAAATGAACATATAAATTCTCATTTTATTCAGCAAAGATGGTGACGGAAGCCTTGAATGAAGAATCAAGAGCTTGAACTTGTGGTAAATTACTTCAGAGCAAGTAACGTACAAGCAAGTATCAATTATGATGCTGATTCTGAGGGTTTTAAAACACGAAAGACTCCTAAAATGATCGGTTGTTCTCTATAATCGGTGTTGCTCTGTGCTTGCTTGGCATTTCACTTTAGCATTACAATGGCTTGGAAAACATCATGTACGATTCTTCCTGAATCTTACTGTCAGTGTCACTTGAATACATTCTAGTTTCTTTGGCAGTGAAAAGCACAGTGGATGTTTCAGATGGTAATACCATAGTACTATTACGCCCAGAAAGATTCACAAATAACTTTACCGTTACATGATTTTATACGCCTCCTCAAAGAATAACGTTTGGTACTTTGTGTTTATGCTCATTCAAAGTTACGACAGAAGAAACTACATATTTATATATATCTAATCTATTTAACTCTCTCTGTATAAATATATATCTCTAACTTTACATGTACTTAGGTTATGTGACAGGAATTCAATGTTATTTTTGTGTCATTTCTTTGCGTTTCAAACTGTAACGTTAACACAAAGCATTGCGTATGACACTAACGTTACATGTTCACCTCGGTGTTCCTATCCACCCGTTTCTTTGCAGTTATTCAAAAGTATCAATATTTTACTGCATTTTCATACTATGTATATTAAGCGAACGTGTTTGTAAATAAATATTGGTTACCTTCTGTCTTGTTTATTTACATCGGTGTCTTTCTCCGCGGCCATCTTTCATCTTCAGTTTGAATCCGCCGCTGTTGAGGCGTTAACCGACGCTTAATCATGATTGGGCAGTGAGCGGAAAGTGGGAGGGGATTTGGGGCCAGGCGGGTGTTCTGAGCGCTGATTGGTCGGTTCAAATGTCTGCAGTGTGCTCTACAGTTCTGGGATCAGCCATCTAAAGACAGTCTTCTGTAGCAGCCAGGAGCTTGTTTTTTATTTATAAATGTAAATATAATTTAATTTTATAATATTATTCAAATTTTTTTATTATTATTGCTAAAATTTTAACACATTTAGGTGTTAAGCAGCTAAGCGTTGTAAGTGGGATTTTATGAGAATTTATAGAAATGCAATCAACACTGCTGTGCATAGCAATCATACATTTATTTTAAATAAAAAATAAATAAAACACATCTGATTTTGACAAAAAAAAAGAGACATTAAATTCACATGAAATATGCATCAACTACTGAAAATTTTATGATAGTCTAAATAATTGCATGGTCAAAGTGTTCAAACGTCTTATGATCAGAGATAAACTGCATTAATGGAATAAAAAAAATAAAAATTATATATATATATATATATATATATATATATATATCAATTAATTTATAATAATGTATCTTATGCTCCATTGCGATCCAACAACAGTCCCACTTTTGCATAGTTCACATGTCAAATCTCATTGATACTAATAATTGTAAATTGCTGTGCATATATTTACAATAATGTATTACACAACACAACTGAATTAATAACATCTGACATTAATAATTTTTGTACAACTGACAGACAAATTAAAAACAGAAAGATTCACATTTTAAGTGCCTTGTATGTTGAATGGGCTTAAGATATCTAATCACATTATATGTAAAATATATATATAAAAAATGCAAAGACAGTGGCATATAACAGTTGATCTTTAAAGACATAATTTCATCCTCAGGGTGTGAAATAACGTGGCATGCTCACATTGCACCAGTCATTTGTAGGTACAAGATGGAGGTAGTCATCCAGCAATGTTTGCCAGATGTCATCATACAGAGCTAAACTACATGATCCAACATATGCATGGACTCCATGATGGCCTCATCCTGAGCAAAAATTATTGGTAAAAAGATAAAATACAAAAACAAAGAACATATTAAATATCATTACAGGTCATGTAGGTATCATCCAAATTCATTTAAAATGCATTTTGGGAGTGTTAAATTCAACTTTAAAAATTCAAGTTTTTATGAGTACATTCACAATCAACAAAAAGTCACAATATTTCTATTAAATATCAAAAGCATAAAAATATAGAAATAATAGTTTGTTTTTGGTGTCGCCCTTGTACCGTTTGACACGATTCCAGGAATTCCTCTATCGTGACGATGCCATCATTGTTGCGATCCATTTTCTGAGTGCACACAGAAAAAAAACAATCAATCATTTGAGACCTATATTGTGCCAGAAACATGGCGCGCATTAGAAATAATAATAGTACAATTATAAATTAAATAAAAATATGTATGTACTCCTTGCTAACAAAAATAAGAACATTTTGCAAAATGTTATTTCTGGATATACTCAAAAAATGTTCAAGTGTCCAGATTTTAAGAGTTTGAAGCCATCATCTGATTGGTGGAATTCTATAGGATTTCTGGGAGATTTTCGCAGAATTTTCTTTAACGGTCTGCCTGGAAACAAAGACGCCGTGAAGCCAAAACCCCTCATGAAAGAAGATGCAGTTGTGTTTTTAACTGAACGCTGGATTTTCAAAAGTATGCAAAGTTTCTTGCGCCAATGTTGCAGTAAACTTGCGCAATGTTCTTGAGTGAATAATTTATTAGCTGTGGACTGTTATCATTGGGACATCGTCTTTACATGACGCGAAACAAAACTAACTGTGATTGGTTGCTTTACATGTCGGTCAGACGGCTGTTCTCAGACAATGAAAGCCGAGATGTCAGTCTGAAGGTATGGCTACCACTCCTCCCCCATTATGAGTGGACACGCCCCCTGCTGCTGATTGGCTCACTCTCTCTTCTCCCCCATTATGAGTGGACACGCCCTCTGCTGCTGATTGGCTCACTCTCTCCTCCTCCATTATGAGTGGACACGCCCCCTGCTGCTGATTGGCTCACTCTCTCTCCTCCCCCATTATGAGTGGACACGCCCTCTGCAATTGATTGGCTCACTCTTCTCCGCATTATGAGTGGACACGCCCTCTGCTGCTGATTGACTCACTCTCTCTCCTCCCCCATTATGAGTGGACACGCCCCCTGCTGCTGATTGGCTCACTCTCTCCTCCTCCATTATGAGTGGACACGCCCCCTGCTGCTGATTGGCTCACTCTCTCTCCTCCCCCATTATGAGTGGACACGCCCTCTGCAGTTGATTGGCTCACTCTTCTCCGCATTATGAGTGGACACGCCCTCTGCTGCTGATTGACTCACTCTCTCTCCTCCCCCATTATGAGTGGACACACCCCCTGCGGCCGATTGGCTCACTCTCTCTCCTCCTCCATTATGAGTGGACACGCCCCCTGCTGCTGATTGGCTCATTCTATCTCCTCCTCCATTATGAGTGAACACGCCCCCTGCAGTTGATTGGCTCACTCTCTCTTCTCCTCCATTATGAGTTGACACGCCCCCTGCGGCTGATTGGCTACAAGAGTGTTTTGGTGCATCGTGGATCCTTCCAATCCACATTGTTTTTTCCTCCTATTTACACAGCCAGCACACAATTTTATTTTCAGCTCACACACACAGACCACACATGGAGCAGATATTCACAGAATTGTTTGTTTCGGTGTAGATTTGAATTTTCAACAGTGTTTCTAATAAATCCCTTACTGTACCTTTAATTTGTTATAAAATGGAAAAATGTACATTGTGTGGTTACATTATCACTATCAAACTTTGATTTAAACATATGTATTGCAGAAATAATAAATAAAATATTGTAGTATACTTATTAAGACTGTAAAATATGAAGTTTTGACATCCTTTGGGGCTTCCAGCTTTAATTCTATGAATCTCTGCCTTGTGAAAGAAGATACTTGAAAATACCTTGAAGAAACTTTCGACATGTTCAGTAGGTGCACTGTCCTTCATATACGGATGCGTATACTTCCCCATCATATCATAAATGGACTTCATAATGTCATTCATCTCCTAAAAAATGGATGAATACAGTAATGGGTTCACAATGGACAAAATAAATGTTCAAATAAATCTCAAAATACCTTTAAAAATACATTCATAAAAAACATGAAGTACCTCTTTAGTGATGCAGCCATCTTTATTGAGATCATACAAACTA
The DNA here is from genome assembly GCF_016745375.1 of Pimephales promelas. The sequence continues at coordinate 2,422,387 of NW_024121821.1, forward strand.
AAGGCCCAGCACAGTCTCTCGGTGACGGTCCCACGCAGGATGTTGGACAAGCCAACCACAAAGTCCTGCAGCCAATGAGAAATAAGAGAGAAAATACAGTATAAACACGTAACGTATTAGGTTTGATTAGGTTACATCATCTGATTTTGGTGAAAATAACAATTAAAAATAAAATCATTGCTAAATGAATTTAAATAAGAATAAGTATACATATATGAATAACTGACCTCAAAACTAACTGCTCCATTCTTGCGGCGATCAAAAGCCTCAAACAGGAAATGAGCATAAGCACTAGAATCTTCAAAAGATGAAGCGTAAAACATTAGACTTAATTTGAGAAACAAAGGAGGGATTTATAAAGGCAAGGTCTAAATTCGATTAATTAAAGAGTTGGAACAAATTAATTCACCTTCATGCTTTATTCACTCACCTCCTTGAGGAAAAAAGTAAGCGAAGATTAACTTAAAAGTCTCTTCATTTACTGCTCCAGTGGGACATTCCTAATGCACAATAAAATACTCATAAACAAAAATATACTGAAAGAATTTTTACATATTTACAATACATTTCAATTTTTAAAAAGGATATGTATCTCGATCCTCTTGTTTGATGCGCAAGGCAGCGTTCACGCTTATTCAAATTTGCTGCACTTACAGAGCAATCGTACCAGGATTGGCGTTAATCAAACCAAACCTGCCAAGTGTGAACACACACCCTTATTGTTGGGTCTATGAACAGGTCAAAGTTTCTTACACTTTTGAAACTTCTGTAGAGGACTTTTAGCTCTGTTCTGGTGAACTTGGTAAGTTCCATCAGTTTATCCACACTATCCGGCCTGTAGCACACCGTAGCAACCTCAAAGTCCTCATCAATGCTGTCTATATAACAGATGGAAACATAAACATGCAGAAACTGCAGAAATAGTACTACGGTAATGCAGGTGAAACTCGAAAAATGTGAATATCGTGCACAACTTAAAAGGTGAAACTAATCTATTATATAGACTCATTACATGCAAAGTGAGATATTTCAATCCTTAATTTGTTATAATTTTGATGATTATGGCTTACAGCTTATGAAAACCCCCAATTCAAAATTATATTGTGTAAGCCATAATCATCAAAATTATAAAAAATAAAGGCTTGAAATATCTCACTTTACATGTAATGAGTCTGTATAATAGATAAGTTTCAACTTTTAAGTTGAATTACTGAAATAAATGAACTTTTGCACGATATTCTAATTGTTTGAGTTTCACCTGGATGTCTAATCAGTCAAGGAAAGGAAAGCATCAGACAGCGGGTCACTTGCTTTGCCTGACAGCTGGGCTTGAGTCCACATGACAGCAGGGCAGGAGTTTGAGGAAGCGCTGCTTCATGTTCTTTTTTCTCTGGCCCGAGGGAGGGTTACCTGCAAACACAGGCAACTGCTTAGCTATGCAGACGTGCTTTGTAAATCATTTAAATTGCATTACAAGGACACAAAAGTATTCGCAAAATGGCAGTCCGTCACAGTCAGTTGGCACAGTTTGCTGCTCTGGCTTTCATTCAAAAATGAATTGGATCGCTGAATCTGAAGAAATGAATTTCACCAAAAAAATAAAAGAATATGGGCACACACTGTTTCGTTTACCTTTTTGAGTGTGCTGGACATGGCATTTCATTCCATAGAACTGGGACAAATTACCAATGACATATTTTAAAAGCACAACCACATTAGCGAGACTTCGGTTAAATTTCACGGACAGTGTAGGTAAGCTAAACCAAGCAGTTTTATATATTGATATGGTGAATTCGAGTAACAGTTAAAATTGTTTTTAATCCAATGTGAAATTTGCACAGGGAAATTTCTCCCTCATGCAAAATTCTCGTGAATCGTATCGTAAATCGCTTGTTTCCGACATTGAATTAAAAATTTAAATAGGTAATTGTGACTTTTTTTTATCTCACGGCTGTTATAACTTTTTTTTCCTCACAATTGCGAGTTATATCTCACAATTATGAGGGAACAGAAGTCAAAATTGCAGGCTAAAAAACTATAAACAATCTTCATTTTTTCAAACTTTTTTTTTTTCAGAATCTTACAATTCGACCTATTTACTAAATGTGACTGCAACTTAGCGGGGTGATGAACTGAGAAATCAAATTTTCCTTGAGCATTTGACATCTAAGAGGTCATCATATTATTAGAATATCCTGTAAGTTTCAGAACTGAAAACGTCCTTGTTAGTCTAATAAAAGCTTTTATTGACACCAGCCTCAGCAAACGACTCATTTTTCAAAGTGGGGAACTATGACGTCAAAAAGGATAAAACACCACCCCCGCTGAAGAAGATCAATGCCTACATCAACACGACCGGTTTAGCCCCGCCCACCGATTCGCGCATTACACGCGTAACTAAATAACACAGGCCTACCTCGTGATGAAAAACTGAATCGAGCTACCGAGCAATACAATATCGAGCTACCGACCAGAGACCATCCTCGCAGCTCCACCAGATACCATCATCCTCGCAGCTCCACCAGAGACTATCATCCTCGCAGCTTCACCAGAGACTATCATCCTCGCAGCTTCACCAGATACCATCATGCTCGCAGCTCCACCAGAGACTATCATCCTCGCAGCTCCACCAGATACCATCATCCTCGCAGCTCCACCAGAGACTATCATCCTCGCAGCTTCACCAGAGACTATCATCCTCGCAGCTTCACCAGAGACTATCATCCCCGCAGCTTCACCAGAGACTATCATCCTCGCAGCTTCACCAGAGACTATCATCCTCGCAGCTCCACCAGAGACTATCATCCTCGCAGCTCCACCAGAGACTATCATCCTCGCAGCTTCACCAGAGACTATCATCCTCGCAGCTTCACCAGATAGCATCATGCTCGCAGCTCCACCAGAGACTATCATCCTCGCAGCTCCACCAGAGACTATCATCCTCGCAGCTTCACCAGAGACTATCATCCTCGCAGCTCCACCAGAGACTATCATCCTCGCAGCTTCACCAGAGACTATCATCCTCGCAGCTCCACCAGAGACTATCATCCTCGCAGCTTCACCAGAGACTATCATCCTCGCAGCTTCACCAGATAGCATCATGCTCGCAGCTCCACCAGAGACTATCATCCTCGCAGCTCCACCAGAGACTATCATCCTCGCAGCTTCACCAGAGACTATCATCCTCGCAGCTCCACCAGAGACTATCATCCTCGCAGCTCCACCAGAGACTATCATCCTCGCAGCTTCACCAGAGACTATCATCCTCGCAGCTCCACCAGAGACTATCATCCTCGCAGCTCCACCAGAGACTATCATCCTCGCAGCTCCACCAGAGACTATCATCCTCGCAGCTCCACCAGAGACTATCATCCTCGCAGCTCCACCAGAGACTATCATCCTTGCAGCTCCACCAGATAGCATCATCCTCGCAGCTCCACCAGAGACTATCATCCTCGCAGCTCCACCAGAGACTATCATCCTCGCAGCTCCACCAGAGACTATCATCCTCGCAGCTCCACCAGATACCATCATCCTCGCAGCTCCACCAGAGACTATCATCCTCGCAGCTTCACCAGAGACTATCATCCTCGCAGCTCCACCAGAGACTATCATCCTCGCAGCTCCACCAGAGACTATCATCCTCGCAGCTCCACCAGAGACCATCATCCTCGCAGCTCCACCAGAGACTATCATCCTCACAGCTCCACCAGAGACCATCATCGTCGCAGCTCCACCAGACACCATCATCCTCGCAGCTCCACCAGAGACCATCATCCTCGCAGCTCCACCAGAGACCATCATCGTCGCAGCTCCACCAGATACCATCATCCTCGCAGCTCCACCAGAGACTATCATCCTCGCAGCTTCACCAGAGACTATCATCCTCGCAGCTCCACCAGAGACTATCATCCTCGCAGCTCCACCAGAGACTATCATCCTCGCAGCTCCACCAGAGACTATCATCCTCGCAGCTCCACCAGAGACTATCATCCTCGCAGCTCCACCAGAGACTATCATCCTCGCAGCTCCACCAGAGACTATCATCCTCGCAGCTCCACCAGAGACTATCATCCTCGCAGCTCCACCAGAGACTATCATCCTTGCAGCTCCACCAGATACCATCATCCTCGCAGCTCCACCAGAGACTATCATCCTCGCAGCTTCACCAGAGACTATCATCCTCGCAGCTCCACCAGAGACTATCATCCTCGCAGCTCCACCAGAGACTATCATCCTCGCAGCTCCACCAGAGACCATCATCCTCGCAGCTCCACCAGAGACTATCATCCTCACAGCTCCACCAGAGACCATCATCGTCGCAGCTCCACCAGACACCATCATCCTCGCAGCTCCACCAGAGACCATCATCCTCCCAGCTCCACCAGAGACCATCATCGTCGCAGCTCCACCAGATACCATCATCCTCGCAGCTTCACCAGATACCATCATCCTCACAGCTCCACCAGACACCATCATCCTCGCAGCTCCACCAGAGACCATCATCACCAGAGACCATCATCCTCACAGCTCCACCAGAGACCATCATCCTCACAGCTCCACCAGACACCATCATCCTCGCAGCTCCACCAGACACCATTATCCTCGCATCTCCACCAGAGCTGCCTTCCCGGTAGCTCAGCCTCGGCCCTCTGTCCTCTGGCTCCCCCTTTGAATCTCATCGCTGTGGCTCCGCCTCCGCCTCCGGTCCACTACCATCGGCCACATCTCCATCAGTCGATCCCTTGGTATCATCAGCCAAACCTCCACCATGGCTCCTTCCACTGGGTTGTGTTCTGGGTCTGCCTGGCTCCTCCCAATGTCAACTTCTTTGATGTCTTGCTGTTTGCCAGCAAGACATCAAAGTGAGGACGTGTCTTTACGGAGGTGTTGTTCAGTGTATTTTGATTTGTTTCTGTTTCTCTGCCATATGTATTGTATCCTGACCTATGCTGTGTTAGAAATCGGTCCCTACATCCTCATTCACTATTGCCAAAATTACTCCACTAATATAGTCCACTTGAAGGAGTGAATGAAAACGAGTGAGTGAATTCGGACACTGAGTGCGCCAGAAGGGCTGCCGCTTTTACATAGTTTGTGCTTGCAGTTTAATAATTAATTGAAACGTGGCAAACTGGCAGCACCAGTAGTAATGAAAAGATTTATCCTAACTCTGTCATGGAAACTAGCATGTATAAACAGTAAATAAGCAATTTAGCAATCAATTAAAACGGAATTTATACCTGTATGAATTACGCTGGACTAGCATGGTTTGGTATGGTGGCACCATCTCCTGGCGAGATGTGGAAATTCCTTCAGCACACAACTCACAGTGCATTATGGGTATTTTCTAGCCATTGAGTGTATATTGGTTGTACACTTGTTATTGTGGATCATTTTGGGATTGAATGATAGTCTCCCTGTTGATCATTCATTTTCCTTGTTTACCTCTGTGTACTTAAGTCCTGAGTTTCCATTGTTCATTTGTCCGTTCTACGTCTATATTAGTTGGTTGTTCTTGTGCTAATAATCTCCTGAGAGTTTGTTTTTTTGATTTATTGTTTATTAAAGTTTTACTGTTGCAACTAGTTCCTGCATCTACTCATCCTTGCAGCAACCATTTGTGACAGACAGTTGACAGCAAACAATTTTTCCGAGAATGTTTTGTGGATTTAGAGAAGGCATTCGACTGTGTTCCTCGCAGCGGCCTGTGGAGGGTGCTCCGGGAGTATGAGGGCTGTCCGGTCCCTGTACGACTGAAGCAGGAGCTTGCTTCGCATTGCCGGCAGTAAGTCAGACTTCTTCCCGGTGCATGTTGGACTCCGGCAGGGCTGCCCTTTGTCGCCGGTTCTGTTCATAATTTTTATGGACAGAATTTCTAGGCGCAGCCAGGGGCCGGATGGTGTCAGGTTTGGGGACCACACGATTTCGTCTCTGCTCTTTGCGGATGATGTTGTCGTGTTGGCCCCTTCAGACCAGGACCTTCAGCATGCACTGGGACAGTTTGTAGAGTGTGAAGCAGCTGGAATGAGAATTGGCACCTCCAAATCTAAGGCCATGGTCCACAGTCAGAAAAAGGTGGCTTGCCCACTTCAGGTTGGTGGAGAGTTCCTTCCTCAAGTGTAGGAGTTTAAGTATCTTGGGGTCTTGTTCACGAGTGAGGGAAGGATGGAACAGGAAATTGATAGATGGATCAGTGCAGCTTCTGCAGTAATGCAGTCGATGTACCGGTCTGTCGTGGTGAAGAAGGAGATGAGCCGCAAGGCGAAGCTCTCGATTTAACGGTCAATCTACGTTCCTACTCTCACCTATGATCATGAGCTTTGGGTCATGACCGAAAGGACAATATCCTGGATACAGGCGGCCGAAATGAGCTTTGTCTGCAGGGTGGCTGGGAAAACCCTAAGAGATAAGGTGAGGAGCTCGGTCACTCTTAAAGCATGAAGTTGTTCCGGGCACGTCCCACTGGGAGGAGACCCCGGGGAAGACCTAGACCACGCTTGAGGGACTGTCTCTCGGCTGGCATGGGAACACCTCGGTGTCCCCCCGGAAGAGCTGGAGGAAGTGTCTAGGGAGAGGGAAGTCTGGGCATCTCTGCTGACTGCTGCCCCCGCGACCCGGCCCCCGATAAGTGGAAGAAGATTGTATGGTATGTTTTGTTTTGGGATTGTTAATGTTCCCAGAACAGACATCCTGATGTTCTCAGTTGGTTAGCCAGGAAAGGTAGTCTTCACATAGAACATTGTTCCCCTAACATTCCCAGTATGTTCCCAGAACATTCTTATTTGGTTTCCAACCAAATGGGAACCACATGGGAATGTTGGGACTGCTGTGGCGTTCCTGAAGTAATTTTAGCAAATCGGTTGAGTGAATGATCAAATCACTTATAGAGATAGTTGCATATTTTCCGCATCTCCAGCTTTGATGAAAAAAAAAATCTTAAGGGAAATTTACATTTTGTGACTGACTGTAGTGATATTCTGTAATGAAATTACAGACATATGACATTGCAGTTACTTTACATCCTATTATTACCAAAGTATTACAAATATAAGTATGTAACTGGAATGTTTTTGGTTATCTTACCGTACTCACGACATTGTGAGTTGGTAATTTGGTGGTTATAAAATTCCATTTGTCCTCAAAAAGTTCCCATAGGAAATTTTAACTGGAAACCCCTCTCAAGTCAAAGTTGCATCTGGAAAACCAATTTGTCTGCTCAGCGCATTGACAGTAAGTGAAACAGAAGTAATATATTGTTTATTATTAGCACTTATTTTTGTCTAAATAAACTCAGTGGTGCACACAGTACTATCCAACTGCTATTTGTGACATGACTGAATGAATCACTTATAAACACAATAATTCCTACCTAGAGCACCAATAGCCTATCTGGAATGGCCAAATATATACAGTTATTAAAGTATATAGCGTTATTAAAGTATCAAAGTGGACCATTGGAACAAACCACACTCACTAAAACCAATGCTAATGAATCATGAATAAAACATCAAGCTAAAAGCTAAATAAATAAATAAATAACTTAAATTCAGATCAGACCTGAAATCAGTTTCATTGAATGTATTCGTTGCTGTTGGCACTGAGCTTTATGCACATTTCTATCATCAACCAAGTTCATGTCACTTCATTTTGGTGAATTATTTCAAACACCTGGTTCTCCAGAGCTTATTTACACTGGGATGGAAAAACAAACAAAACCAGCGCTATGCTGAACACACAGCGTATGTGCATCATGAGCATCAACACACTGAACAAACTATGCTTTAGTGTGCCTATTCTCTAGCCTGACTTCGTCATACTCATATTGTAGTCAGAATGTGAGTCTGATACTGCTTCATAGGGCTTTGATTATGAGGCGTGTCTTAATCGAACCAGGAAAAGAAAAACTAGATATACCTAAAACCAATCAGAGCAACGCAGTAAGTGACGTATGTTGAGCGACTCATAGTTGTCAACAGAACTGAACTGCACACACTCTGGAAGAAGTATTTAAAAGAAAAAATGAGTGTTAACGACCTTTGCCGGTGTTCCAAAAAGAATTTAAGGATTCATTCACGGAGTACTTGCAAACTCGAAAAACATTTTTGAACGAAATAGAAAATGTGAATGTATAGACGAACAAGTTCTCCGTTTAAGATTAGATCTCGACAATAAAGCCAACAAATCTGCACGCATTTGTCGGACCGGTCTCAACTTTATAACAGGAAGGGAAGGACGGCAAACACATCTTGACGATCGACAAATGCCTTGATTGCAGTTCTCTGTCCGTCTTTTATGATTAATGCGCTGCCGGTTTCATCTAAAACAGACATGATAGCGCATCTATCCATCTCAATTCTCCAGTTGCAGTCATATGTTGTAAACCAGTTCAAACTAAGCACTCTTTGATAACGTGATGATTACGTAATTGCAGATCATCTGTCCATCATCGTATTAAGCCCGCCCTGGCAATTTGATTGGCCCGACCATTTCTGAACTGATCATAAATACTCCTCAATGGATCGAGTCCAGACCGAACTTCCCGACCAAAAAAATGTTGAGGGCGGGGTTCGGGCTGGCATCCAGGCTACCTATTTCCTATTCCTATTATTATTATTATGCTAATATTTAGCATATTATTATGCTAACAATAATGTCTAAACGACAGATTAATATGATATGTCTGTATAAAATGTAATCTTAACACATACATGGCCACCCAGAGTATTTTTTCCTATTTTTTTGTAAATTTTAATACGAAAGCTATCGATTATTAATCATGACTTTTGCGCATGTGTGATCTCAGTTGTCCTTTTGCACCTAGCGGTTTTTATATAGCGTTCAGTTGGCACGTTTGTGTGAAGCAGTGGGGCAGGATGTGGAATAGTGTGTTTTGTCAATAATAAAAGAAAAGAAAATCTGGCTTTTGTTACCCGATTAATCGAAGAAATATTCTGACAACTTATCGATTATCAAAATAATCGGTGGTTGCAGCCCTACATTCAACAGGGGTTATTGCACACACACTTACATCAGGGCCCTGAGGGACCAGACCAATGATGTTTATGGCAGAATTTACAGCAGGATTTGTTAGCAAACCGTTTGTGTTGTTCAGTTGTGTTCTGGACTCAGCGTGGAATTGTTACACTGGAGAAATGGTGAGTGGTCTCTTTAATTGCTATTCACTACACAATATATTTGATTTGCCTTGTGTTAGCAGAGAGGAACAGAACCAGCCAACTTCTACATGATATAACTGACCAATATCACAGAAATGTTAGATCACAGTGAAACTAACAGAATGGGAGTTTAACACATTGATTTCACAGTGGACTCAGTGTGACCTGTGAGCTTATGGTGAGATCATTGTGAGATCAAATTGTCGACCGGGCCAGCTTTCAGACCCGATCGGGCTCGAGGTTGAGCTGTTTTCCCTGGATATCAGGGTTTTCTTTGAATAGGGAGCTTCCAGTCAGCTCTCGAGGGCAGCGTGACATGTGGTTAGAGAGGGAAGTTATCGCACCCACATCCATCAGCTGTCCTTCTGACTGGCATCTCACAAACACAGTTCCATGTTGCACATTCATATTGCATATCTACGAACGAATGAAATAATGAATCACTTGGCTTAGCCTATAACAGATAGCTATGGAGAAAGTGAATGTGTCTTATCAACTTAACTTGTTACCTGTCTGTCTGAAAATCGGCCAATCTGTTCGTCCATCCATCTGTCCATGCAATTTTTATGACCTGTTATTGAGACACTGCAGTGAATATTATATTGGGATTGATTAACTTCAGGCAACGGCACAGCTGTGACACTGACAAAGAGGTCTGACTAAACTTGAATATACTTTATCAATTATTTAAGCGATATTATAAAGCCATGTTATGACAAGATATTAGATATGACAAGCATGAAAATGATCGAGTGATTTATTTATTGGTCGAGATATATTTATTTGCTGGGCTAGTTTGACTGCTAAATTACTTGAATAAGTTGGTGTGTTAGTTTGGTTGTTAATTTAGGTGATTTTACTGCAAATTAACAAATCGAAACTGTTGCAGATTACACAGAAAATTAGCTAGTTGTAAAGTATACTCATTTGTTTGGGAAGTTATCTAGCTGGTTAGCAGTTTAGTTAGCATATTCACAGGCTGAGACTGGTGTAAATAGTTTTATTGCACTGCAGTGTTGCAAAAACTGAGGTCATAAAAAGAACATACATTAATTATCATATAATATCAAATAATTCATGCTTTTTATAGCTTGAGATGGAGTTTACCATGTCACAGAATGTCGACAACCCAGCAGACAGTGTATGCAGTCTCTTTAAATATGAAACACAAAACGTGACTAATTTAACACGTTTAGGTCACTTGCCCGTACACGGGCAACCTAAATTTACTTCACTATAGACCTTATGCACCAGAGAAACGTGGGCGCCGTCATCTTTAGAATATTGTCTTTGAACTTCCGTTTTTGCGGTCGCTCTGTATATCGGCATCGCTGACGAGGAGTAATTAGCTGGTGAAGTGGATTTACTTATTGTACAGTTAAAACAAGTTATCATGAGCATTGTAATGTTTATCATAAGCATTGTAAATCAGATGTCTTAACAAATTTTGACCAGGAATTTTTTTTACAAGCAGTTCATTCATACCTATGCAAGATCGCTGTGAAAATACAGACCGGAAGTCAAAAGACAACGAGCGCAGCGCTGAAAAGGGGCGGGGCTACATAAGGTCTATACTACTATTAAATCCTAATCTAATCATGACAAACTATTTACTATCATTGGAAAGGTCAAAGACTCCTAAATAGATATTTTAGCGCTGTTTTATTTCATACCAGTTATGAATGACCAGTAATATGAATTTATGACAAGAGTGCGCCTCAAAAAAAAATCAACGTTTTTGTGTCGATTGTGTCGATATATCACATATTTTAGTTATCATAAATTAGGTGTCATTTGAAAGCTTACAAACTCAGAATTCAACCTGTGAAAACCGTTTTGAAATTGGACGTTGCGTTACCATAGAAACTGTATTTTTAGGCCCCTCCCCTTTTGGGCATAATCTTTCATAATTTATTATCAAAACCTTTTCTAATCTGGACACATATTGTCAGAAAGGTCTGAGTCTCAAGGTTCCATAGTGACAGAAGTGATATTTGGATAGAAATTTATTAATTTGTTATGGCAAAATGCATACAATTTAATTCAATGGAATTCAATGGCACCCGATGGCTTTTTTTGGTACTATGCCCCAAAAAAATCTCATGGTAACTTCAATGTTTGTGATATCAACTTCAAAATTGGAACACAACTTGGTTAGATATATAGCTTTCATTTTATAGTAATAAAAATATTTTGTAAAATATTTATTTTATATTAAAAATATATATTAATAAAGTATATTTGATGTACTGTAAATTATAACTTCGATAACTTTTTCATAATTTAATTTGAAGTGCTTTCAATTCAGTAATAATCTTCTGATTGTTTTCTTTAAAACAAGACCAGTCTATCTATATTCCAAAACATTTCTGAATTACAACCATATAAGTTTGTAAAGTCCATTTTAATGTCGATTATCAGGTAAAGGGTTAAATAAGTAATTTACAGTTAGAATCAGTGACGAAAGGGAAATTATGCTAATCTGAACCATGTCTGGATAAGCGCAGCACATATGCAAAAACAGCCTTTAAACATTAAAACCGTGAAGCGTAATATATACTGCAATATCTCTCATTAAAATGCGTCATTCGCACAACAACTGTTACATTAACAGTTTTTTGATGAATTTGACGAATTCTAGATGGAAAATCAGACGGTTAAAGTAAAAAGGAAAAAAAACAACAAGAATGTCAGCAAGTGTTTGCCTGGATTAAGGTCAGCAAACTTTATCCGAGAACTGACAAAAATATCAATTGTTCGTCGTCGTGGTAATAAATATGTTAAGTGCACTAACCAGTCAGCAGGTCGCTGGATCCGTCACATTCTCCAGTAGTATTCAAACTCTCATCTCCAGATTTCACCTTCATGTTGTCTTCGCAAGGAATAGCCTACACTTTGATAAAATACCTCCAATCCCGTCAGAGAGAAAAACACTATTGCATTACCTGCCAATAAAGCCAGGTAATGTAGGCTATATGCAGGGCTTTAGAGTGTGAATAATGTTGTTATATTTCCATTAGAAGTTCCCATCGGTCGTCGGCTGCGTGCAGGGTTGATTTTGCTCCAGTAGCCAATCCGGTTCGTTCATGCGGAACATGTGTTGACTGTTATGACTGTTCTATCAAAGACAGTTCTTCTGTGTTTTTATAAAAGAGTCTCTGCACCGCCTCACTGCCATCTGCTCTGCCCTACTGCAATATGAATGAAGTTGCTCCGTGAATCAGGACCGTGTCTCTGTCTCCATGCCTGAGTCACACCGCGTGTTTGGGCATCATCATCATCACTGGCACGTTCCAAATCGAATCAGAACCATTTAAGCGCGTTCCAAAACATTCCAGCATCAGCAGTTGCACATTCCAAAGCAAAACTATTTTTGGCTCTTTGTGAATATTCATTTTGTCTCTTTCTGAATCCGTTCTCTTTTTAGAAAGAGAAGATGCTCAAAAGCATTTTATTTGTTCTGACACAAAAACAGTTCTGTGCATTACAAATCAAAACTTAAATAGGCCTAATGCTTTTTTAGTAGGGCTGTCAAACGATTAATCGCGATTAATCGCATCCAAAATAAAAGTTTGTGTTTGCATAATATATGTGGGTGCACTGTGTATAGTATATAAGTACACATGCATGTATATTTAAGAAAAAAAATATTATTTATATATAAAATATTTATTATAAATTATATATATATATACATACAAATATTTCTTAAATATATACAAGCATGTGCGGATATAAAATAATTATACACAGTGCACCCACATATGTTATGTAAACACAAACTAATCGTTTGACAGCCCTTTTTAGTTCTCCAAAATATTTTTTGTTAATTCAGAATCAAATGTGTTGCATTCTTGAATGACATTTTCCAAATCTAAAGATTGTGTGTATGTGTATGTGTGTGCGTGTGGCATTTTCCAAATAATAATATAGTACACATTCCAAATCAAAAGCATTTATACATTCTGAATCAAAGGCATGTTTGTTTGTTTTCCACATAATAATTTTGTGCACATTCTGAATCAAAAGATTTTTTTTTCTCGGCATTGCAAATCAAAATAATTTTTTAACACATTACAAATCATAATCATATTTGGCTTTGTTCTTACTAAGAATTTTTTTGTTAATTTTACTTAATGTCCAATAATTTGTTGAACTTACTTAAAATTTCTTGCCTTCGTTACTCAGAAAAACCTTGTGAACATTACTTGACTGGTTTGAGTACCATTTTGTTTTTGCGGTCTCTTGTAAGTGTAACCCCACATTCACAATTAAAAGCATTTTTGTGCACATTCTGAATCATAAACATTTTTATACAGTCAAAATCATAAGGCTCCAAATTTCACAACATTTTTACCGCATTCTAAATGTACTATTTTCCAAAATCAATGTTTGAGCATTCCAAATCAAAAGTGATTTTAGGTGTTTCAAATCGTCAGTTTCCGATGTATATTTTTGGCACAATCCAAATGAAAAGCAGTTTGTGTCAAAAGCATAAATTAGCCAAACTGATGCTTTCATAGATGGGAATGCATGCATCTTATACCTTTTCTCCTCAAACGAGTCTTTCAAATGTCTAAATAATATGAATAAATCATTCATTTTTTTGTGGTTCGAAATTTTGCACATATTTAATATTTCATAGTCCAGAGCCCATGCGAGGATGAGTTTTTGTCTTGAACTGTTTATAAACTGTACTTCTCCAGAAAAAGATTTATCTTGTCCTGAAAGCTCAATTAATGACATAATGGAATTATATATAACTGTTAGGATGACTATGAATCTGTAAGCACATCTTCTGATATAATATTAGGTTTATATTTATCCATTTAAAGTCTGAAAACATGAGACCAAAGGAAAGGACGGGGGCTGACAGCACAGATTCTTGATCATGAGCATTTCAAATGCTCTAATAATAAAATACTGAGTCAATGCTCCTCTGATGTGCTCTGAGTAACGCACTTTGTAGGCCCTACAATACATGTTGTAATAAAAAGCCTTTTTTAAAACTGCAACATTGTGATCCAAGTTGGATGATTGGAGTGAGTTATTTTAGATATAATGCTTATATTTAATTAATGGACTTAATGTTAAAAATGTGTCGATGGCATTACAGAAATCAGCAAAAATATCCCTCAACAATAGGCTATATCTTCGATGTGTTGGCCATTTGTTTTTTCAACTGTAAAACATATACTGTAACTCACTGGTTGCAATTTTGGTTGAAGAAACTGGTTGTCTTAAATTGGTCATAACAGATAATTAAACACTAACGTATCTCATTACAGCGCAGTCTCATCCCAAGACGTCATATATCTGACGTCTTGGGACGTCTTTTGACCATACGTCAACATCCGCCTAAGCAATAGCGATTAAAAGAGAGCTAATCATGTTGGAGTTGGAGCTTATTGAGGTGGAAAAACAGTTAATTTTAGTGAAATTACTAAAACTGAAAGGCAGAAATGAGAGAAGACGTCGGAGGAGATGGTACGTGCGGAAATGCGTAGGAGGAAATGCGATACTACCAAGCCGAGCAATCATTGCGGTCCGCGTCGTCGCGACGTGTAGAGCCTGTTTATGCTTCTGCGTCGAATCGACGGCGTACCCCCGCAGACAGCTATCCGTCGACGCGAACCCCTCTCCGACCCCTCCGCCGTAGCTCGACGTGCACCTCCAAAAATTTGTAACTACGCATCGAGGCGACGCAGACAGCAAGGGCTTTGATTGGTCAGATTAAAAATAATTTCAGGAGTGTAGCTTTTCCGATTTCCCCCTCCTGTTATAGCGCTATTTTTAACATTTGCACCCTCGTTCTTTTAATTATAACACTCTTATAGAAAGTAACGTTAAATAAAGAATTAAACTAAAAATAAACTGTTTTTTTTATTTCATTGTTAATATATATGTCTATATTCTTTTCTTTCTTTCTCGCAATAAACTTCAATCAATCAATAAATCAATGTTTGTTTTGAAACACAGTTTGTTGTTTATTTTCAATACAATGTTCACAGTTACATCATTGATAATACAGTACTAACCAAGTCTGCCACGGGACACATTATCCTGCCATAGCACAGTTCCATGTGGAGACTGAAAAAATCCTTTAAGTCATTCCGAACAGGTATCATTATGGCAGCTCGGGTGGAACCTTTATTTTACTGTCTATGGGTGGAACGGGCCCTGGACATCTGTGTTGATTCTGTGGGGATAAAGTTTTGTGTCGTCTTGTTATTCAACGTCGATTAGCTCCAGCTGGCAGCTGCAACAACATTATCTCTCTTTCGCTCGCGGCGCACGGAACCAAAGAGATTCGCGAACCCCCCTAGCGGTCTGCCGGCGAAATGCACCGCGAAGCACCACAACCTCACGCAGAAGTATAAAACGGCCACGACGCCGTAGTAGTGACGACGTAGCTACGCCGTGGAGTTGACGCAGAAGCACAATGAGGCCTTACAAGCAATAGCGATTGAAAGAGAGCTGATCATGTTGGAGTTGGAGCTGATTGAGGTGGAAAAACAGTTCACTTTAGTGAAATTACTAAAACTGAAAGGCAGAAATGAGAGAAGACGTCGGAGGAGATGGTACGTGCGGAAATGCGTAGGAGTCATGCGATACCAAGCCGACCAATCACCGCTCTTGCGGTCCGCGTCGTCACGACGTGTAGTTACATTTTTGAAGAGGTGCGCGTCAGGCTACGGCGAAGGGTACGCGTCTGTGCGTATACTACCTACCACACGCACCCTACGCAGAAGTATAAATTGGCCTTTAACCGAGACCTAAACCTACCCCGTCACGGGATCGTCATGTAACCGACGTTTAAGGGTACCCTAAAAAGGCGGATGTTGACGTATGGTCAGTTACATATGACATATGGTCAGTTATATGACTTCTTGGGATGAGACTGTGTTAAAAATAACACTTCAGATTAACATTTACTCGCATGATAAGTTCACAGAAATTAACTTTTTTCGTTTATTCGATTTTACAGTAAACCACTGACTTCCAGCCACGGCCTTAGATCATCTAAGACAAAAGAAGACATTACATTTCTCTATATCTCAGCTTTAACATGCAGCTTCATTTATTACTTTTACCATTTTGACTTTATGTCTGTCGTCTACAGAAGTTCTTATTGAGAATAAACAGGCTTTGTTTTGTGTGAAGTCATCATTATGGTGATCAGTTGCTTTAGTTTGGCTGTTGACCCTTTAGTTTTTCTCTGTTTGCTTGTAATTGTGTGGACAAATTTGTTATGGCAGAAACAGAGAAAATGGGATCTGGTGATTATGGCCGTGTATTGATGATGTCATCATATGCGGGTCATTTACAGCTGTCCTGTGTTTTTTACAGTATAGTTGATTATTTACAATACTCTTATTCATTTACAGGCTTGCCCGCAACCAAAATTGCCAGTAAGTTTATTTTACAGCAAATCTTCGTATATTTCTCATATGATTCATGTGCCTTCAAGAAACATGTTGCAAAAGAAATTGCTGAATACGAAGTTCAAAAGTTTAAGAAACAATAAACTATACGAAAGGCAAGAATGAAGATAGAGACAGAAAGTAAAGAGATTGAAGAGTGGAAATATGGTTGGGCAAGATAATAAGCCTAAAGAAAGAAATTCAACATTGATTTTATGCAATTCAGATATAAAGCACTTTTTAACAAAGGAGACGGCCTCTAAGCAGCTTTTTAGGAAATCCGTCCAAACACGAGAGTCTAGAGAAAAACCAAACCATACCCCCGTCCATCTCCTCAGACATGAAGTAACCCTTTAACCCTCTGATAGCCCTCAGTCACTTCTGACCGAATAATTTTCTGTTTTGAATTTAACTTCATCAGAAGGTTATGATACTTGGGGAATTTTCTGGCATTTGGTATGTGAATACAAAAAAAAAAAAAAAAAATTGAGGTCATGATCCGAGCTTGCTAAGGGGTCGTAAAAACACTCATGGTCTTCGGTCAAAAATGACCGACCCATAGAAAATGAATGGGACAATTCAATTTGTACAATCTACAAATCAGCCACGATTCTAAAAGAAAGTACACCGCAGTAAAGGGGTGACACTCTACAACATCAAGAGTGCAAAAAATTCACACCCACACACACACACACACACTTTTATACACACCAATAAATTCAGATTACAAAAAAATCTGTTTTGAATTTTTTTAAATCATGGCTTCATCGGATTGTTACGAAACTTGGTGACATTTCTGGCATTAGGGATGTGAACACACAAAAAAATTGAGTTCATGATCCGAGCATGCTAATTAGTCGTAAAAAAAATTAGTCACAATTTTGGTCTTCAGTCAAAAATGACCCCCATAGGAAATGAATGGAAAATTGGCAAAAACACAAAAATTCACCACATTTTTTCCACAAATTTTAAAAATATTATTCTACATAAAGTGTTATAATTGAATGAATTGCATTTTTGATACAAATTCTGAAAAAAATGGGTATAATGCTCAAATTATAATGCAAAAACTAACGCTTTTTTTTTAATCAATATTCCAAGAAATTTTTTTTTAAAACTTAATAAGAAATTGTTTTTGAGATTGTTTCAAATATATATTCAAATCCTCAAAAAAAAAAGTAAATGTGTTCATAAACAGCAGGGGAATTCACGTGCCTCTCCATAGAGTACATGTCATCTAGTGGTTACACCATGATTCTACGCTTTTTCTCTATACTGTAACCAGATGGTGCTAATTTGCTTCAAAAAAACCAAAACAATATATATATATATATATATATATATATATTTCTGAAGGCCTAAACTCTATATTAAACTAAAATACGCCATTAATATTTAAAAAAGGAAAAAAAATAATAATATATATAGAAAAATCTATATATTTTTCTATGGCAAAAATAGACCATAAATATTGCACAAATATTAATAAATTCAATCAAATTGTCTCAAAATACTAAATTAAAAAGAATAAATATTATAGAACAAAAATAAATTGCATTGGTTTTTACTGGGATGGAGGAAGTTTCATTTTTAGGCCTCCAGTCACTTCTGACCGGGAAGGCTCAGGACGTGACTCCTAAACGAAGACCATCAGAGGTTTTAAAGGTTTCGCGAGCGATCCAGTAATTGCGAGTGAGTGCATTCAGTCAAATTTACCATTGCTTTGCACAATTTTGCAGGCGATATCCAGTCAAGAATCCACACAATTGGCAGATCAAGGAAAAATGTTTTCCACAATGATTTCTCTCATGACCAAGCTAGGCAGGCAAATTTGTTGCGATGACCAACACAAAGCTGCTTGTTCTTAAAGTGTCTTCGTGTGAGCAGTGCGTCATACATCTTTGCTATAGTGAACCGAAAATGGACCCTTATTTTTTAGTGCCGGCCCAACTTTTCACTGGTCCTGGTTCCCAAAGTATTTTTTTCATTCATTTTCCCCATAAGAATAAAACAACAACAACAACAACAACAAGGCTTTGATAAAGCGCTATAAGCCATTAAAAAAAATAGGTAGCCACATGTGCTGATGTGCACTACCGCCCTTTATATAAAAATGTTGTTAAAAGTGATATAAAAGTTTAATTATATAAAATTGCTTAATTATTTAACAATATTTTTAACTAAATATAACCTAATTTGAAGCCAGATTGCACCCAGCTAATGCATGATGTATTCAAATGTCACCATAACTTACATTTAAGCAGATAATGTTATCTTTATAAAGCATATGCCCTTTGAAGGAAAAAGTAAAAGCTCTTTTATCTCACTGCCACACACACGTCTCCAACTCAACAGTTACAGGGAATAAATTCTTAATGGAAAAGAGTTTAACTTATTAACTGTTTCTTTTAGAGGTAAAATATAGACAATGATAAATACTTTTTTTTTTTAATTATTATTATTTATTTTTTAGAAGACTACAATGTGCTCGCCGAAACACAAACCAAGACACTGGCCATCATTTTGTATGTTGTACAAAATAAGATTTAATTAGGAAACAAACACCCATAAATAATACTAAGGCAAAGAAAGTCAAATACTCATTTCGAAACCAAGCCCGGGAAGAATTTACAAAGCGTTTCTCTGAAAAGTGTCCGTTTTATTTAGTTATCCGACATGGTTTGATTTGAATTCCGACTTATTAATAGTAGAACTGGTTTGGATTCTAGAATGTTCTAAATTCAGACTGACACAGAGAGCGGATTCTCTAGAACTATCTTTCAGTGTGTGAAATTAAACACACCGACTTTTTGGGACTTTGGCTTATTCACTGTATCCCCCAGAGTTATACAAGTCCACACATACCTTTTTCATCTCCGTGCGTGCTGTAACTCTGTCTGACGCACCCACCGCTAGCCTAGCTTAGCATAAAGACTGGATGTAAATGGATACAGCTAGCATAATCCCAGTAAGAGACAAAATAACGCAATTTTCCTATTTAAATGTTGTGATTTGTATAGTCACAGAGTGTACAAATAACAAGGTAATATGAGACAGAGATATCTTTTAACCGTATAAATATTGGGAACTATATTCTCAGAAGGCGAAGCACTGCTACGGTGCTGCGGTTATAGTTATATAATATAGTTCCTAATTTTTATATGGTTAAAAGATGGCTGTGTTTCATATGACCTTGTGATTTGTACACTCTGTGACTACAAATCACAACATGTAAATGGTAAAATGTTTGCATTATTTTGTCTCTTATTGGGATTATGCTAGCTGTAGCTATTTACATCCAGTCTTTATGCTAAGCTAGGTTAGCGGTGGGTGTGTCAGACAGAGTTACAGCACGCATAGAGATGAATAAGGTATGCATGTACTTATCTAACTCTGGGGGATACAGTGAATAAGCTAAAGACCAAAAAAAAAGTCGGAGTGTTCCTTTAATACATTTGTTTCTTTATTTGCTCAGTGTTACGATATAACTCAGTATACAGCTGTTTTTAAACTGCAACTTCATATGTTTTCATGATGGCGCACTGAAACTTCTTGCAATACTGAGAGAAGAAAATTAAGAGACTGTCAATCTTTTAAAAAAATGAATGCATTCACACTCAAGGGTGGATCTCGTGAAAACGGTCACGAGTCACATTTTAAAAAGCATAAGAAAATTTTTACTTTGCTTAAATTTTGCCCGTTTGATTTTTTTCAATATGACAATTAAGTAAAGATGTATTAATGCAAATTATAATTTTCTTTCCTCTGATTGTATCAATTATAACCCAGAAATGTTTTCAGGTTCATGCAAGGTTATTTTGTGTGCATTCACTCGACTGGACACAAAAGCGGTATATAGAAAATGACTAAAATAAGGTTTGATCGGTTTGATCCTAAGGCATCAACTGAAACAACACCAGACCACCAATATAAGAAGGAAAAGAAAGAGTAAATACCACACATTGTGCAAAGATGAGCTGATTGCTTTGTTGAGCCAATACAAGTCTGTCCTGAGTGTGACCAAACACACACAGCATCAATAATACAGGATCAAATCCAGTTCTGGTGTAACATTGAGAAGCCTCAGATGTCAGAATGAAGGTCCTAAACACAGGTCAAAGGTTTCAGGATATAGAGGAAAATTCCTTCAGCAGAAGATCCTGACTCATGGTGCTTAGAGACACGTTCTTCCTCACGTTCAGACTGATGGAGCGCACCTAGAAGAGGAGAAACCAGCATCTGAGCATCAAACACACTGCCATCATGAGAGAAAAGCATTGAGGCAGGTGTGCGTCGTGGTCATAAATTTACTTTACATTCAAATTTAATGCAAAAATGAGTTCCTAAGGGCAAAGTGTGCTCGGTCAAGTTGGATTGACACCAAAATGTTCGGCTTTACAATTCCAGCGTTGACAACTAGGGCTGTCAAACGATTAATCGCATCCAAAATAAAAGTTTGTGTTTACATAATATACTGTATGTGGGTGCACTTTGTATAATTATTTTGTGTATATATATATAAATACACACACATGCATGTATGTTTAAGAAAAAAATATGATTTATATATAAAATATTTATATTTGCATATCATATAAATTATATAAAAATCTATATACAGTATATACATGAAAATATTTCTTAAATATATACAAGCATGTGTGTGTATTTATATATAATTATACACAGTGCACCCACATATATTACACAAACACAAACTTTTATTTTGGACTCGATTAATCGCGATTAATCGTTTGACAGCCCTATTCATAACTTGACAAAATGTACACTGTTGATTGAGATATATTTACATATCATGATTAGACATTTATAATTCGATTAAAATCACTATTTCATTATATAGTGGCAAAAAATAAATATATTACTGATGAATAATTTCAATCAATACATTAACTCAGCGAAAAGAACCAAGTTTTTGGACAAGAGATTGAATGTTATGTTTTCGATCAGATCATTTAAACCGTAATCTCCTGGAAAGTTTTCAGTCAGAGGGTCCAGTAAGTGAATATATTCGATCAGTCAGTCCGAAACAGCCCTACTGTCGAGAAACCGGCTGATTCATCAGAGACAGCGGAGAGAATAGTGTATTAGTCTTCTAAGCACGATCTCAGCTTGCCAAACGACTCGAAAGCTTACCAGCTCCTTGAAAAAGCCAGCTTCTCTGGGCTGCTCTGAATAACGCTCGAACTGATCCAGGCCGTCCTGCAGCTTCAGGGTTAGTGTGTCGTAGTTCGACCGGACCACCTCCAGCACCTACAGAGCAGAGAATGACATGAACCACACATACGAGGAGATTTGACAGAATCAACGCAACTTGCTCTCCCTTCAGTTCGTAAAAAAACTAAACAATGCATTGACACAAATCCACTTGGAAGACGCTGGAATATTATCCATGTTCTAACGATGGTCAAAAGACGTGTGGTTAATGTCTAATAGAACTACAGGAACACGCTGGAGTCATCACATGACTTCTGATGCAGACACGCGCTTTCCGCCGCACTGTTCTCCAAATATCAGCTGACCAAGCAGGAGCTCAAGGAATCTGCGAACTTTGCATTCATCTTATAAAATGTGACAAAACATTAGCTTACTTGTAGCTGAGCAAATACAGGACACAACAACAACGCTGTATCTAAAGGTCTCTGACTCTGCATAAAATCTTTTGTGGTTGTGTAATTCAATATACAAGTCAAACCGCCCTAGATTCAGTTTTTGTTGTTGTTTTGTCCTGTATTTCACCAGCTACAAGTAAGCTAATGTTTTGTCCTGTATTTGACCAGCTACAAGAAAGCTAATGTTTTGTCCTGTATTTGACCAGCTACAAGTAAGCTAATGTTTTGTTCTGTATTTGACCAGCTACAAGTAAGCTAATATTTTAGAGTCTCAAAATGTTGAGTTTTACATTGAACAATTTATTTTTTGGTGTGCAATGTAAAACTCAACATTTTGAGACTCTAAAACATTAGCTTACTTGTAGCTGGTCAAATACAGGACAAAACAACAAAAACACTGTATCTAAAGCTCCCTGACTCTGCATAAAATCTTTTGTGGTTGTGTAATTCAATATACAAGTCAAACCGCCCTAGATTCAGTTTTTGTTGTTGTTTTGTCCTGTATTTGACCAGCTACAAGTAAGCTAATGTTTTGTCCTGTATTTGACCAGCTACAAGTAAGCTAATGTTTTGTCCTGTATTTGACCAGCTACAAGTGAGCTAATGTTTTGTCCTGTATTTGACCAGCTACAAGTAAGCTAATGTTTTGTCCTGTGTTTGACCAGCTACAAGTAAGCTAATGTTTTGTCCTGTATTTGACCAGCTACAAGAAAGCTAATGTTTTGTCCTGTATTTGACCAGCTACAAGTAAGCTAATGTTTTGTCCTGTATTTGACCAGCTACAAGTAAGCTAATATTTTAGAGTCTCAAAATGTTGAGTTTTACATTGCACAATTTATTTTTTGGTGTGCAATGTAAAACTCAACATTTTGAGACTCTAAAACATTAGCTTACTTGTAGCTGGCCAAATACAGGACAAAACAACAAAAACACTGTATCTAAAGCCTAGTTCACACTACATGATTTTAAAATGTCGGGCTGAACTGTGCAGTTCACACTACATGACTTGCTCTCAGTGAAATCATGAGTGTTCAAGTTGTTTAGCTGTTCACACCACACAACACAACGTGATTGATCCACAACAGGAGGTAACTCACTACACGAGTTAACAACGCACTATATAGAGATACAACCACGATCGGATGATAAGAGCATATCATTTGTGACTCAATGAGAGCTGTTTCAGTACTATAATACGGTCTAAATCCTGAAAATACTCAAACAAATAACGAGTTGACAACAACACGATTCTATCTGGTCTAGAAACCATGTTTTGTAACGAAAAACCACGCAATAAAACGAACCAGAAATGACGCGAAACTGCAGAGAAGAACACAACACGCGAATATGGACGTCAGACAGAAACTAGTGCTGCACACTGTTTGCTCGACGATATGCTCTGAGAAAAAAAAAATGCAAAAAAGAAAAAGTAAGATTTACCTGGTGTCCTCAACCCATGCGTTGCTATGATTGGCTGTACTCATGACATCACTGAGATTGAGTCGCGCGACTGCGCGAGATATCTAGCATGCTAGATATTTTTCTGAGCTCGGTGACCTGTCTGCGAGCTGTCTGCGAGCTGTCTTTGATGCGTTGTTGGCTCTTTCACACTAACTGATTGGCGAGCGTTAATCGTCCGCTAATCGCCCGCGATTTGCACGCGATAACACCCTGACTTGTCGGCGACTCAACGATTTGCAAATCGGGCTTAAATCGGGCTTAAAATCACGTAGTGTGAACTAGGCTTAAAGCTCCCTGACTCTGCATAAAATCTTTTGTGGTTGTGTAATTCAATATACAAGTCAAACCGCCCTAGATTCATTTTTTGTTGTTGTTTTGTCCTGTATTTGACCATCTACAAGTAAGCTAATGTTTTGTCCTGTATTTGACCAGCTACAAGTGAGCTAATGTTTTGTCCTGTATTTGACCAGCTACAAGAAAGCTAATGTTTTGTCCTGTATTTGACCAGCTACAAGTAAGCTAATGTTTTGTCCTGTATTTGACCAGCTACAAGTAAGCTAATGTTTTGTCCTGTATTTGACCAGCTACAAGTAAGCTAATATTTTAGAGTCTCAAAATGTTGAGTTTTACATTGCACAATTTATTTTTTGGTGTGCAATGTAAAACTCAACATTTTGAGACTCTAAAACATTAGCTTACTTGTAGCTGGCCAAATACAGGACAAAACAACAAAAAACATTGTATCTAAAGCTCCCTGACTCTGCATAAAATCTTTTGTGGTTGTGTAATTCAATATACAAGTCAAACCGCCCTAGATTCAGTTTTTGTTGTTTTGTCCTGTATTTGACCAGCTACAAGTAAAGCTAATGTTTTAGAGTCTCAAAATGTTGAGTTTGACATTGCACACTTTACCAGAAAGTACATTGGCCACCCCTAAAACTCGTAGAGAAATGCATTTTGCACTTTTTGTGTACAAAGCTCTTTTGCACAAACTACCACCTTTTATTAATTCACTTTCTTTACTAGCCCAGAGCTCAGGGATTGGCTATTACTGCAGATCTCCTCTGAATTGGGTAGATCGACTTCTAGCTTTTTTACCCCTCACATTTAGAATGAATTCCAATGTACTATTAAACTATTAGACTATTTACTACTATTAGACATTTACTTCCAAAATCTTTGCTGACTTTGCCGCCCCACGTCTAGTGATCCAATTGCCCGCCTTGCACCTTCAATAGCTATTTTTAAATCTAAATTAAAAACGTATTTTTATTCCCTAGCATTTTCATTTTCTCCTGATACTATTTCTGCTTGGCTGTTTTTATGTTTTTGGTTCGTTTTTTACTCTGTTCAGCACTTTGGATAGCGCTGCTATGTGTAAATGTGTTACTGTATATAAATAAAATTTACTTGCTTACTTAAGGATGATTGTGTTTGTTTTATGTGATTGTTTTGCCTCTTCTTTTTAATTGCTTTTTAATTTATTTCGCTTGTTTACTGTACTGTACACCTACACAGGCCGTTGCTGTAAATGACAACTTGTTTTCAGTCAACTTACCTGTATAAATAAATACATTTGAAATCAATTTTAATTTATTTACATAAAGCAAATGTATTGCAAATATTATTAAATATTATGCAAATATAAAAGCAAATATTATGTCATTTTATTCCTGTATTTAAAAAATGAAATTGATGTTACAAAATCATTTAATTAAATATAATGCTATTTTAATACATTTTAATTAACATTATTAAAAATGTAGATGTAAGAAAAAAAATATTATTTATATATAAAATATTTATATATAATATAAATTATATATAAATCTAAATATTTCTTAAATATGTACAAGCATGCATGTGCTTGTGTGTATATATATATATATAAATAATTATACACAGTGCACCCACATATATTATGTAAACACAAACTTTCTCATTATATTCAGAGAGGTTTATTTGCTCCAAGACCCTTTGCAAACGCCATCATCTCCAACAACTGTCTTTGTCCAAGTGAGAGACAAATCAAAGCAGTTTTATGTGCCAATTGTGGCAAGATACTGTTTTTCAGAGTAGCTTTCCCAAACCACAGGCAGTTTGAAGTCACATTGCGATTTTAAAGTGGATGGGTCTGTAATTTGACTGGGACATGCCGATGGAAGGACACACACCCATACACTTCAACTAAACGAAGCGAGGTCGTGAGGAAGCATCTGGCATAGCGAGATAAAAGAGATGAGATTTTGGGATAGCGCGTGACAGCTGGCATTACCATCTGTAAAACTGACCTCACTTCCAGCACATGGCATCATTACCCCACAGATCAAAGGCTAATTAAGCCACAAACACCTGAGACTGTCCCAATGAACAGCGCATATTCAGATTCCACACTAATTCTCTCATTTCACAGGATGACTAGATGCCGTGCAACAGCACACAGGTATAGAAATCAAGTGTGGATGTATTTAGATACATAAAACGCTAAACATGTTTACAACGTCATTTCCATTTCTGACGGTGAATGAATGAGTGAATGGGTGAATGTGAGGCAAAATGTAAAGCTTTGGTGGCCATTGGGTTTGTGAAAGTTAATTGTGATTCATTTAATGCATCCTTGCTGAATAAAATATTATATATATACAATGGAAACTTTCAAAAAAGTTGTGTATTTATAGATTTCAAGTCTAAATGTAATTTTCTTTGTAGAAACCCATTAAAGTCTGTTGTAATAAATTTATTTCTTTAATTGATCTTTATAAAACATCAACCCGATGTGAACGTATTGAGTCACCTGATCCTCTGAGAGCTGAGAGATGTGGTTCACAGCAGCGTACGACTCAATCTTAGGATTGAAATGGTTAATAATTGCTCTGAAAGTACAAACACAAAGAAAAACAGGCAATATGAGATATATTTCATACACTTGAGTATGTGACCTGCATTGAAAAGGCCATACTAGCTGTCTGGGTGTGAACTAAAGCTAGCGTTACATGGAAGTTCAAAGGTGCGCCTCGTTCAAATATTCTGCAGTAATGCTTTGCATTATGTAGGCTTTAAAAACACAACAACAGTCGACTTCTTTTGTGCGGCACAAACACATGGCGACATCTGAAAGCCCGGAGAACACTTCCACATTACCACAGACTCTAAAATCAATAATTTATTCACTACGCCCAAAACCAAAGCAAATAATACAAAAACACACACACACACACACACACTACAAAAGCTGTCCAATGTCAGTCACAGACTTAACTAAAGCAGCCCATGATTTAATCCGGCATCTTTATAAGTGACTGTACATTATAAAAGTTGACTAAATATTCATTTTCTTTATCCTAAATTTTACTATGGTTTTAATAGAAAGTACTTGAACTAATTACAAAAAGTATTATATTTTAAAAACTGATTATATAAATCAAAGAGTGAAAAAAAATGTCAATATTTAAAATTTAGCCTACTGTATATCATATTTGATATGCAACTTCTACGGCCTCGAAATTATCAACATGATTGTCGTCTGATTGACAGTTTATACTTTTTAGCGAGTAAAGGGACTTTTAGTGTAATTGTATGTCTTTTTGATGTGAAATCTTTACTGATTTTTATAAAGTAAACGTGAGAATAACTTTCATATTGTTTCAAGATAGCCCTCAAACCGTATTCACTTTATAGCCATTAATCCTGTAATTGTGGACAAATGTGGGCACAGAGGACTCAGGTGTGATCCTAATTTTTATTTATTATAAATGTTATATCACTGTCTTCGATAAAGTTTTATCTATCCAGTTATGGTGTTTTTTTTTATTTTGGGGGTATTTTTGAATTTATTTACTTCAAAAAGTACCATATTTTCTATGTAAATTATGCTTATTTTTATGGTTTATTTATTTTATATTTTAACTACATTAAAATATCATTCCAATAAGTTCTTAGAGCTAAAACCTAAAGATGAAGTGACTTTTCTGTCACCTGGTGTCTTATGAATGCTCTAAATTACAGTTTTTCCCATTCATTTCTATGGGTGCCCATTTTTGACCCAAATACAAGATTAAGGAGGGTTTTTTTTCCCCCACTTAACATTGTAGAATTGAGTCAAAAAACATTGTGTGTGTTCATGAGGCAAACTTAGGAAAAGTAGCCAAGTCTTGTACCGCTCAGATCAAGGGAAGTGTTTTTTAAAAATAAATCAAAACTATTTTGCCCACATTTGTCCAGAATACGGTTTTAGGGTTAAACACTTTAATTTGTCAGAAAAGCTATATTAAAATGTGACTCAAATATGATGATCAGGCTTTTGAGGAATGCTTGTTTGTTCATCTCTCAATCATAATTGTTGCCAAAATTGGAAATATCATCTTTACTAAGGAATTTTATTGGGAGATTTAGAGTGAAAACAAATAAGTATCTGTTATAAAGATTAGAGCCAGACCGATATATCGGCAGGCCGATATTATCGGCCGATATTAGGCATTTTCCAAACTATCGGTATCTGCAGTTATGATGGCCGATAAATAAATATTTCAAAAATAAAATAAAAACAGACGAAACACGCTTGAACCATGTCATGAGTGTTGGAGTTGTATAGTTTGTCCACCAGAGGGCACTCTACACCGTTCCTGTTGGCAACACTCGTTGAGTTGGTCACGAGACATACATTGCTTGAATAACAATTAAAAGATCATCCCCATCAGTTCTCTTAACCCAAATAAGCATGACAAAATTTGTGACTATCATGTCCAGTTTCAAATAAATAAATAAAATATCGGCCGATATATCGGATTTTAAAACCCAAAAATATTTGTATCAGTATCGGCCTTCAAAATCCTTTATCGGTCGGGCTCTAATAAAGATCTTCCTGATTTAC
The DNA here is from genome assembly GCF_016745375.1 of Pimephales promelas. The sequence goes on from NW_024121821.1 coordinate 2,450,954, forward strand.
AGTATATGAACCACAAACACCTGATGTGTCAAGTATGAACGCTTCAGTAAACCATTTCGAAAGCTTAAGAATCAAGAGCTTTACCTGACGTTGACAAGAGCGTGCGTAACTTTACTAGCGGGCTCCTTCCACTGGCCAGCGTTGGTGGAGACCCGCAGCACTGAGGTGTAATGGAGATCCGGTTAGTGCTTTAGGGCTTATGGGAGAAAATAAGCATGTACACACAGACACAGCAGGACTTACCCATGCAGTAGAGGTTATCGAACACCTGATGCATGCGTATAATCTCATAATAGAGCTCGTCGTAACTGCTGGGGGTGGGCAGGAACGTGTCTCCATATGTGATGAACATATTAAAGAGGTTCACCACCTACAAAAAAGAAAGATAAAGGTAAGAAAACGTAAACGTTCCTCGAGTGTGAGTGTCTGGTGTGATGTGTGGTGTACCTGGAGAGCCAGCTGGAAGATGTTGTGCTTTGCCAGAAGGATGGTCTCGTTCGACAGCAGGAACTTCAGGAGGTTAATGAGAGCTGGAAGAACACAAATCAACAGAGCCGTCACACTGAAGTAATGACTATTTTGACCTGTGACCCCACACAACTGTCCGCACAGATTGAGATGATCATTAACGGATTCATTATAAGAGGTTGCAGAGAAATATTCATTTTTTTCTTTATTATTTATATTAGTGCTGTCAAACGATTAAAATATTTAATCACAATTAATCGCATTAATGTCATAACTCACGATTAATCGCACTTTTTTTATCTATTCTAAATGTCTCTTGATTTCTTTTTGTCCCATTATTTTTCCACTTATCAACATAGAAAAGTGGATCGGCTTGTTTTGTGCATATTTTTTTATTGAAAACAACATTAGCATATCTACTGTGTTCAATTTCACACTCACATTCTCACTTGGAGCAAATAATCTTTCACACAGTTATTGATGTAACACTGTCCATCAATAAAAGGGTGAAATAAATACTGACAAGGACTTGATATTGACGAGGGGGCGGAGAATTCGCATCATGTGTGTGTGTGTTTGCTTGGCCATCATCAAGTGGTGTTTCAGACTGGACGTGCTGCGTCGATGATGGCTCAGTTCACAACGACAAAACAACGATAAAATTTCCATTCACAATCTTATTGGCATCCATTTCTGCGTCTTGCGCTCGTCATTCACTCAAAATGTAACGTTAACCAACTATTTGGCCGACTCGCAAGCCCAAACAAGTGTGTGCGCCGTGCCTGTTGTTTTGTTTGAGGTCTAGCTAGATCCGCTTGTGCTTTGGTCAGCGAAGCAACGTCCTCGCAGCGCCGTGTCCAGTCCAAAAGCATGTGAAAAAACTGGCAAAGTTTACTAGGCCAAAAAGATTGCTAATCGCGCGATAAAAAATTGCAACGTTAAAATGGCTTTGCGTTAACGCCGTTAACGCAAAGCCATTTTAACGTTGTCATTTTCTATCGCGCGATTAGCAATATATATATAAAATTATATATATATAAATAATGTAGAAATAAACATGAACAAAGCAAAAAAAAACAACAACAAAAAAGTATAAAAACAAAAGGGAAACACACACAAAAGAAAAAATAAATCAGAACAAAAAAGAAATAAAAATGTAAACAAAAATGGAAAGATAAAATTATATATATATATATATATAAAATAATTATACACAGTGCACCCTATTATTTTATGTAAACACAAACTTTTATTTTGAATCGCGATTAATCGTTTGACAGCCCTAATATATATATATATATATGATGAACAGAAGAAAAATCCCAGAATGCATTTCAACACTTCTACCTTTTGTTCACATTGTAATGATCATACCTGACCAGAAGTCTCTCCACGTGTAATGCAGTCTAACCCGGCACTTTTTCTGGTAGCAGATCAGTTTGTGAATTATTTGAATGCAGCGCCTAAAATAAATACAACAATTAATTCTCAGCATTTCCACATTTATCTAAGCATTGCAGTATTTACACCTGCTTAGATGCAGGGCTGCTGAACGCTTGATTCTGACTGGCTGACAAACGGCTCAAGGTTTATTCTCCAGTAAATGCACGGCTAACGTAGTTCCAGGCCGCCAAATGTGATTTCAAAAGTTATTTCAAAGGCCCTTACAGCCAACAACACAAAATGAACCAAAACCCACAAAGACAATGAACACTAGGATAAAAATGACAAACAATTTCCATGTTTTCCCAACAAAATTACGTTTCTTTATCTCTCTTTCTCCAGCTCTTACTCCCATAGAAACGCACACACAGCACATATTAAACAGAAACTCACACATAGAGATCCATTGGGAATTCCTTCATCATATGAGTAACAATGAACTCAACCATCAGATCTGAAGAGACAAAAAAACACTCATATAAACATACAATAAATGATGCATATAATCACAAAAGAAATGAACACTCGACTCACCCAGAACCGCACACACTAAAGGTCGAGAGGGGACGTTCTTATCTGCCGCTTTCTTTCGGTGTCTCATGGGCTGAAACACATGTGATGTCAGTAAGAGACCAGCATATTTAAGATATGACTTCAACCAGTCCAATCAGCATTGGCTTTCATTGTACGGCCTTCATTTTTGTACATTTTTGATTTAAGCCAAAAGTATAAGAGTTTTCACATGGAGAGACAGGAGCTTTTAATTGGATTTACCGCAGCGGCGAGGCTGGTGCATACCGTTTAATAATGGATTGGATGTAACATGGGGTCAGACAGTTGGCTGTTTTGTATGCCAGAAACATCGTCTCCATTTGGATTCTGCCATTTACAGACCTGGGAAATGAGACCTGAACAAATGAGACACTTACCATTCTGTGCAAGTTGACCCTGAAGTTCATATTATCATCATGGAGAAAGGCATCGGCATACTGGTCCTATTAAACGGACAGTGAGAGGACAAGCGGTCAAAGGAGAGAAGTGTTCACACACACACAAAAAAAATAAATAAATGAAAAATACCTCAGCTATACAGGTCAGAATAATGAGGCACAGTCGGGCGCTATTGAGTCGGTGTTCGTCTGAGAATATACAGAGAAAAACTATTGTAATCATGGTCTAAAAATAAGATCAATAAATGGCTCCGTTCCAAAATCTAGTGAGCTCCCTCTCTACGTAGGCAGCATTTTAAGGCATTAAGTGTGTTGACTCGGGAGCTTTTCTAAAAGGTAGAGTTACATTTCTTTCTATGAAACCTTATTTCAGGACACATGCAAAGAATGCAATCCCATAATGCATTGCAACAAGCTTCAAATTCAAAAAATGGCAGAAGCATCATGAAAAATGCTGATATTATTAAAAATGGACTATTTTACCAAAAAGTGTGTGAACTTTTTGTTTTTATGCTTATAAGAGTATCATGTCATTAGCTTAGCAACATGCTAACAACAAACTCCATTGAAGTCAATAGTTCTATACCAATAGAAATCAATAGTCTACCAGTTTCGTTTGAGTTTGGATGCTGCCTAGGTAGGCTGCAGGCAGCATGGAAGCTCACATGGTTTTTGGAAAACTTTGAGAACAGGAAAAGTGATATCTTGCCTTTGGTGTCCTGCATTATGATGGAGGAATATTTCAGGAACGTTATAAGAAGATTACTTGTCTGCAAGTTCGGGTCAAGTGGAAGCTCAGGATTATTCATCACTGCAAAGAGAGAGGGAAAAAGAATGAAGAGAAATTTCTGAGAATGATCATTCGACCCAATTTGTGTATTTCTACTACACACTAATAGTATAAATAAGAAAGTGTATGGTATTCATTAGAAACTCCACATTTTAGAGTATGTAGACTCTATACAATACGTCTATTGTCTACAATATGCTACAAATATATACATCTATGAGCAGATATTATCGGGAACAAGCACAAAAAGGACATGTAAGCATGGCTGGGAGATTCAGAAAAAAATGCAACAATAATTAATGTTTTTACATTATTTTAGTCAAAATGGCTGAAATAAAAAGAAAAAAAGAAAAAAAAAATCACATGCAGTGAATAAATTCCATATCACTTTTGACCAATAGGTGGCGCTGTCACCATTTGTTGTTGTGTGGTCAGTGTGAGCAGACAATGACACATTTAAAGTTTGGTGTCAATATGGAAAAGCACTGCAGTGTTACAGCCTCAGAATCAGCTTGGCACCATGGCATCAAATGGGTTGATAAGTTATTCGAGAATTAAAACGCTTTTTAAAACTTTTTCTTTCCAATTTGGACAAATGGTCGAGTCTAGGATGAGTTTGGAAAAGTAGGTTTTTCAGAACATCCTAAATATTCATGACGGCAAAACACAAGTTATTTTGTTTCGAAAGTTTGTTTGAAAGTTTTCAAAAGTTATTAGCACAAATGGAAGTGAAATTTTGGACAGCTGGTGGCGCTAGAGGAATTGAGTTAGAGACTCCAAAATGGCTGTGGTCAATGTTCTGACTCTCCTCTATCATTGTGCCAAATTTCATAACTTTTTACCATACGGTTCCATGGGCTGCCATAGACTTTCAGAGCGAAATAATACTAACAACAAGACCTCTAATGATTAATGATATTAATATTAGCGCAGACACCAGCGTACAACAATCTGTTTATTATAAGTATCTGCTGCAGTTCTGACACTTTAAATGTTTGAGTTATTCCCCTTGGTGTAAATGGTCCTTAACAAAGATAAGGTAATTATATAGTACATTTTTTAGACCAACCGAGTAATCAGTGCCATCATGATTATAGATAATTGAGCTCTGTTGGCACATTGAAGCACGAGAACACGCCACATGCACCATGGGATTTTCAGTCTGCCAGATCTGAGTGGATTTAATATTTCATACAGCTAATGGAAACCAAGTTTTCAAAAGGTTACTTTGCAAAAAGCAGCATAAAAATGACATGTTTTTGAGGCATATGCAAGTATGGCGTTAGTTTAAGGAAATGTGGTGCTGCTCTACTATACAACACAGACTGAAAGCACCATTTGCTGGAGAACATTTATTTCAAAAGCTCAAAGCATTGTATTATTTGAACAAACCTTACTACTGGTTACTGCTATGAGCATTTAATAGTAGTTTGTTTTATTACATAACAGAAAGTAATATTAAGACTCTTTTTCGGGTATGACTTTTCATGTAGTGTGTAATGAAACTGTTTGTGAATGTAAAGGTCTGCAAAAGTTTCAAAGATCAAAGTTCAGATTAATGGAGTTATAGACCTTAGTCAGGTTAGACGCCATATTGAACTAAACACAGATGAAAATGAGGCTGGGAGGGATAGATGTATAAAAGGTCCTAGATTATGTAATTTTCACAACCTTTTAAAAACTCTTTTTGTCTTCTGAAGATGTTTCATCAGCTGAACAATGGGTTGTTAACAGTACAATCGATTGAACACACTGTATTCTATTCCTCACAAAAAAAAAATATTCCTGTCAAATAATTCAATATGGCACTACCCTGACAAAGGTTTATTATCTCCCAAAACAAAGAACCGATTCTGAACTGCCTGAAATGAGTCGTCAGTCAATCCAGTCTTACATCCTGCTTCTGTAGCTTTGTAACAGATTTGCAACCAATCACAACAGACTGGGCCATCTGACCAATCAGACCAGAGTCGACCAATCACAACAGACTGGGCCATCTGACCAATCAGACCAGAGTCGACCAATCACAACAGACTGGGTCATCTGACCAATCAGACCAGAGTCGACCAATCACAACAGACTGGGTCATCTGACCAATCAGACCAGAGTCGACAATCACAACAGACTGGGTCATCTGACCAATCAGAGCAGAGTAGACCAATCACAACAGCCTGGGTCATCTGACCAATCAGAGCAGAGTAGACCAATCACAACAGACTGGGTCATCTGACCAATCAGAGCAGAGTAGACCAATCACAACAGACTGGGTTATCTGACCAATCAGACCAGAGTCGACCAATCACAACAGACTGGGTCATCTGACCAATCAGAGCAGAGTAGACCAATCACAACAGACTGGGTCATCTGACCAATCAGAGCAGAGTAGACCAATCACAACAGACTGGGTCATCTGACCAATCAGAGCAGAGTAGACCAATCACAACAGACTGGGCAATCTGACCAATCACAGCACAGAGTAGAGTAGACCAATCACAACAGACTGGGCCATCTGACCAATCAAAGCAGAGTAGACCAATCACAACAGACTGGGCCATCTGACCAATCAGAGCAGAGTAGACCAATCACAACAAACTGGGCCATCTGACCAATCAAAGCAGAGTAGACCAATCACAACAGACTGGGCCATCTGACCAATCAAAGCAGAGTAGACCAATCACAACAGACTGGGCCATCTGACCAATTAAAGCAGAGTAGACCAATCACAACAAACTGGGCCATCTGACCAATCAGAGCAGAGTAGACCAATCACAACAAACTGGGCCATCTGACCAATCAAAGCAGAGTAGACCAATCACAACAGACTGGGCCATCTGACCAATTAAAGCAGAGTTGACCAATCACAACAAACTGGGCCATCTGACCAATCAAAGCAGAGTAGACCAATCACAACAGACTGGGCCATCTGACCAATTAAAGCAGAGTAGACCAATCACAACAGACTGGGCCATCTGACCAATCAAAGCAGAGTAGAGTAGACTCAGAAAGGAGGGGTTTAGAGAGACCGGATCCTTTATCAAACTGTTTCAGACAGTGTTTTTGACCTTGGATGCAAACAAACCTATTGTATGAAACCTCCAAAACAAAAATAGAAGCCTTCACCATATGGGCACTTTAAGATGCTATTTATTAAACCTCCCCTCGTCTGCAGCTCTTAAATCTATTGTGTGTTCATGTTCGATTCAAACATGGTGCATCATCATGATTATGTCTTCTACTTTGAGTTCTGCATAAGGTCATGTGGTTTTGAGTTGACACGAGTGCGAGAAAATGAGATCTAACAGAACTCACTGTCCAGAGAGGGCGGAGTCGTGCCCAGCGAGGTTGTGGGAGAGGCTGGGACAGGAGCAGCGGGGGTTGCTGACATGTCAATATCTGGATGACTCTGTGGAAAACAATCCACCACCTCTTAATGTATAGCATAGGCCTATTAATACATGCAAGTGTGAAGTAACGGCAATGCATAAAAGACAATAACGAACAATACTGAGTAGTGTCATTGAGTAGTGCTGACCTGCGCGAGAACAGTGATGAAGTTTCTGTTGAGATGTACGGCCTCATACAGAGCGAGCAGGATGGCTTCATTAGTCCTAAAGGACAATAGAGTCAGACACATGGAGCATTAGATGGAATACAAAAAGGGAGAGATTTTCATCAAAACTGCGGCCTTGATGTGCATACGAGATTCTTTCAAACACATTAAAGCGGATGTCTAAAGCTATTTCATGCATTCTGACTTATTTACAGTTAGAGTTGGATTCACAAGACAATCATGGCCAAATAACTAAAGACACTTTGGAGATATAAACGATTATAGGTACTGAAGGTTAACATAAGACTGGCAGAAACTGTGTTGTGTCCCATAAAACAAATCCTACTGACGCCTAACTTTTGAATGGTGGTGTATATGAAAAAGAATTGCAATTGAGGAACTATTTTCTTTATGACCTCCAGTTAAAAAGTAATACTAAACTCAATTTTGCAAGGTGTTTTAGTTTTTACTTACTGCACTGACAGCTTCTCGTCTGCATCAGCGATGAACATACTGCCCACCTGTAGACCACAGAAGTGTTAGTTGCAAAGTCACTTTCATTGAATGGAAAAAAGCAGCAAGGACATTCTGCAAAATATCTCCCAAAAACAAAAGAATAAGTCAAAGTGGTTTGGGATGACATGAGTATAGACAGGACAGGTTTATACCATGCTGGTAAGGGTGGAGAAAAACCCTCCCTGGTTTTCTTCTTCTTTGTCTTTATATTGTCTGTGGAAATCAGACGGAATACGTGAAATACTTTTTTTTTTACTTACTGTAAAAAAAAAGTTGCTGCCTTAAAGGGATAGTACACTTTGAAATTAATTTTTGATATGTTTTATCTTACCTCAAGGGCATCCAAGATGTAGGTGTCAGTATTTTCAATTTTGATATTTTTAGGTCAAACCGTTCTTGTCTGTCAGTCATATAATGGAGGTCTATGGTCACCACCTCACAGAGCATGCACAGAGAAGTCCAAATTAAACATGATTTAATGACTCGTAAATGTAAGCACGCATTGATGGCCTAAGACACGAAACGAGCGGTTTGTGTGAGGAAACGAACAGTATTTATATCGTTTTTACCTCTTGTAAATCACAATCACATCGCCCCGGAAGTGATCTCTCGCGTCTGTACGTCACTCATTGTTTACACAGAGATGTTATCCTTGGAATACGATTTCGATATATCAACAGACAACACAACCGCGCAAGAGATCACTTCCGGTGCTTGCGCAGACCGAAGCGCCCGTGCCCTCAGATCACTTGGACGTGGCTGTGGTTACAAGAGGTAAAAACGATATAAATACTGTTCGTTTTCTCACACAAACCGCTCGTTTCGTGTCTTATGCCGTCAGTGTGTACTTACATTTACGAGTCATTAAATCATGTTTAATTTGGACTTCTCTGTGCATGCTCTGTGAGGTGGTGACCATAGACCTCCATTATATGACTGACAGACAAGAACAGTTTGACCTAAAAATATCAAAATTTAAAATACTGACACCTACATCTTGGATGCCCTTGAGGTAAGCTAAAACATATCAAAAATTAATTTCAAAGTGAACTATCCCTTTAAATTGAGTACAATCAACTTGTTTAAGTAAATTTAACTTAAATTACTTTAAAAAAAAAAAAGAGTTGCATCTTGTATAACATAAAAAAGTTACCTTATTTTGATGCGTTAAAGCGATAAAAAAAAAAAAAAAAAAACACGTAGCCATAACTAATTGATAATAGAATTTTTTACAGTGATGTTACCTGTTGTAGTCTGTAAGTGCGTGGTGGATGACCATTCCCATTCCCTATGGAAAGATCGTTACATTAGACCTCTACATTACAAAGACTCAATAACGATCTTGTATTTAAAGAACCTCCCTATTCACTCACATCAAGGGTCGGCTCGTCATCCACTATTGACAGTTTGACAATGTACGGATTCACAGACTATACGCAACAGAGGAAACAATGAGTCTCGCAGGAATATAACAATCACTGCTTCAGATGTTCAATGCTAAAACACTCGTGTTTGTACTGTGCGTTCACCTCATACTTCCTGTAGTTGACCAGTAGAGCTAAAAGCACCACTGCATCGTAGCCGTGCTGAGATCGACTGGAAACATCAGAGAGGATCTGGACAAACAGAGGCGGACGAGATTGAAAGCAGTGCGCAAATGACCCCAAACATAACGCAAGCAATCACAGATTTACCTGCAGAATGGCCTCAAATATACTGTTGATCATCACATACTCCAGTATGGTGTTCTGACTAATATTATCTGTGACCTAAAAGACAAAAAAAAACACATTATAACTAATGTTGGGGGAAAATGCTTTTAAAAGTAAAGAGTTTACACCCGTAAATGAAACTAATTACATGACTTAGTTACATTGGTAACACATTTCGACTGTTTACTTTATATTAGACATTCTACAGACTGGAAGTAACTTTTCATCGTGTCAACTTATTCTACAAACCCGAATCCTAACCTAAGTCTACTAATGAGAGTCAACACTGATTATAAAACCCCAAAGTTTGTGAAAGCCTTTGAGGAAAGTATACCAGAGAATTTCAAAGCACACTAGTCTCATGAGAACAATGAACGCGTTTAATTTTTGCTATACTTTTGAAACTTTGTGTGTCGTAACACTTATTTTTGGTCCAATGCCTTTCCCCATTGACCTCCATTGTAAAGGTGTGCGTAGAACTGATTTTGTACAAGGAGAATGTATGTGTGGATCTTACTGTGACCAGACACAGCAGCAGTTTCAGACACAAACTCTTCAGACTCTCTGATCCGTCACCGCACAGCAGACTGTCCAGGCTCTCCATTAGCTCCTGCGTGGACGATCACAACTTAAAGGAGTAGTTCACTTTAAAAAAAACTTTTGCTGATAATTTACTCACCCCCATGTCATCCAAGATGTCCATGTCTTTCTTTCTTCAGTCGAAAAGAAATTAAGGTTTTTGATGAGGATTTCCAGGATTTTCTCCATATAATGGACTTCAATGGGAACCAAACGGTTCAAGGTCCAAATGAGAGTTTCAGTGCAAACTGTTCAAAGGGCTTTAAACGGAAAACTCACGATGAATAAGGGTCTTATCTAGGACCCTTCGAGTCATGACTCGAAAAAAGATTCGTTCATTTTGATGAACGAGTTCGAACAGGAGAGTCACGAACGCTCATCACAGAAGGCGAGCATTTGTGCTTGTAAAACTTAAACTTTTTTATTTATTTATTAAATGAGCGATCGTTTCGCTTGATAAGACCCTTATTCGTCGTCTGGAATCGTTTAAAGCCCTTTGAACAGTTTGCAATTTGCACTGAAACTGTCTTTTGGACCTTGAACCGTTTGGTTCCCATTGAAGTCCATTATATGGAGAAAGATCCTGGAATGTTTTCATCAAAAACCTTAACTTCTTTTCGACTGAAGAAAGAAAGACATGGACATCTTGGATGACACGGGGGTGAGTAAATTATCAGCAAAAGTGAACTTTTAAACTAGCATAGAAGTCAAAGCTGCAGGTCATGAGCAAGTGGGACCAATGACTGACCTTCATCCTGAGCTCTGCTTTGTCAAAGCCCATCAGCATATTGATGATGTCGAAGCCTGTGGCTGATTTGTTCTTTTGGTGAACTCCTCTAAAGAGCGCACAGAGAGTCTAAAGAAACGGAGAGAAAGAGGATTGGCTTTGTAGTTGTTTACATTCAGATCTTTGGGTTAAAAGCAGACGTTACATTGTGTGTCAATGCAAGGTGTGTCTCCAAGCACAAAAGCTGATCTCACAACTACAGTTTTATGTTTATAGACAAAAGAAAATATAGACCATTTCGCAAGATGTAAACAACACTGGTCCAGAAGCACTTCCTGTTTCAGTTTTTTAACACTACATACAAGCTGGGATAAAATACAACCAACAGAACATGTAAAACTGAATCAAAAAGTTAAACAAACATCTTTAAGATGTTTTCTTTACATGTGAAATAAAGAAAACAGTTAGAAACTGAAACAGGAAGTGTTTCTGGACCAGTGTTGTTTCCATCTTGTGAAATGGTCTATATATATTTGGTGTCGTAATGTTCTTGAGAGAAGTCTCTTCTGCTCACCAAGGCTGCTTTTATTTCATAAAAATACAGAAAAACAGTAATATTGTAATGTTATAACAATTTAAAATCACTGTTTTCTATGTGAATATAATGCAAAATGTAATGTATTCCTGTGATCAAATCTGAATTTTCAGCATCATTACTTCAGTCTCCAGCAGATACTCAGACCCGTCTGGCACCAACAACCATGCCACGCTCAAAATCGCTTAAATCACCTTTATTTCCCATTCTGACATTCAGTTTGGAGTTCAGGAGATTGTCTTGACCAGGACCACACCCATAAATGCATTGAAGCATTGAAGAGTGTATATATATATATATATGAGCAATGTTTTACCTGGAGTGCGTTGACTACTTTGATCTGGTGCTCTTCGCTCAGGGCTTGAACACAGTGATGGAACAAACTGTTGATGTTGTCTTTGACTTTCATGACTTCATCCCCATCCAGAGACTCCAACTTCCCTTCCAGATACTCCAGATTCACCTGGTCAAAGCAAACACATACATTACCTACACCGTCCACTTATTCATAACACAGTGTACCACATCAATCTAGACCTTCATCAGAAAGAGCTCGTCCCAGAAGCGAGGGTTGTTCTTGGTGGGGTCTTCTTTCTAATGGCAAAAGAGAGAAAACAGTGTTTACAATCTACAATGTCACATCTGGTAAGAAAAGAAAACAGAGTTTGAAATGAGGATTTCCACATTGACCATTTGTAATAATTTCACACTGTTTAAAGGATTTGAAAAGCAGATTTTTGTCAAATACTTTGTAAACACTGACAATAAAACATTTTTGTAATCTCTTTAAGTCTCTTTTTTATCATTTATTTTTTATTGTATTGTTTATTTCTATTTTTATTAGTAATAGATTTTATTATAAATGTATAAAATGCTTTCTAAGAAAAAGTTATGCACAGATTTAATCTATAAAATGATTTTTTTGGATAGATTTTTCCCTTTCATAGACACTCTTTTAAAATATGATTAATTTCATATTTCATTAAATATATTTAAAAAACCTTTCTTGTGTTAACAAAATAAGGACAAATAATCATAGTATTTAAGATAATATGATTCTTCCTTATTTTTTTATTTTATTGATAATATTAAAAAACAGCATTCTTACAAAAAACACTGTGTTAAGAAAATAAATAAATAAATAAATAATCATTTTATTGTACAGGATAAATTATATATTTGACTTTTTTTTTAAGATAATAATATAATGACTGATTCCTGGTTAGACGTTTCTCCTTCCTTTATAAACAGACTCTTTTATTTTTTTAATAATTATCTATTATATTAAAAACATAAAAACAGCTTTCTTAGAAACAGTTATTTATGCTATAGATTTAATTTCATAGATTTTTATGATACTTATACATAAGCATAGCATTTAAGATCATATTATAACTCCTGATTATGGCCAATACTTTCATCATCCCTTCATAAAAATACTTTTTTCTTTTGTTTTTTAGATTTGTTTAATTACTTAATTTGGAAAAGGAAAGCTTACCGCAAATATCTCCTCATACATGAGCACCACTTTCTCCTTCAGTGGCTTCTTAGAAGAGGATGTTCTCCTCAGAAGTCCTGTTTTCTTCTCAGTCTGAGCCATACTTGCAACTGCAACTACACAAACACATGCACATTAATATGACAATCAAGCTGTCATAACAAATATCAAATTTAACACATATCTTCCCTTGAAGTGTTCTCCTTATTGAGAAACACGAGGTCGAGGCACATAAATAACTCATTAGGTTTTGAAACTGATGCTGTCAGTTTGTTTACATGCATGTTTTGACAGTTTAGCTTTAGCATATAGCTTCCAGGCATACATACAGAGTAAAATGACACGTTTGGCAGTTCAAATACTATCACTTGCAAACACTAACAGGCATGCCATTATTCAAGAACAATAAATTACTTAGTCTCCATATAGGATAATCATGCTACGAATCAAAGCTAAAGTGCTTGACTCCCATTACCTTTGTTTACAACACATTACAAATAAATAACATTCCAACGGTTCATTTTAAAAGTCAGATGGGGAATATATTAGTTTAAATAACTCAATTTAATAAAATGTTCATACCCGAGTAAATGAATTACTATAGCTGTTCCATCACTCTTGAAGCTAATCAGTGTAGTGTGTGATGTCGCTCGGCTGACTTCCGGTGGGAGGCGAAACCACGTCCATATGTTACGTCACGTCCGGGGCTCGCTTTGTAATTTATATATGTATATAATTCAATTTAAATGAGTCAATTGATTATTATTGTTAAAGATAAAGGTAATTAATTATAGTTATCATGTAATCTGACAGTCATGTAGGCTACAGCAGCTTCAGTCCACAGCTCAGACAGACACCGACATAAGTGTATTGTAACGTTTAAAAATATTTTAAAGTACATTTTACGAAAATAAATCAATACCCAAACCAATAAAGCAAAGTTACGGAGCCCCTCTAGTCCCACTTTGGTAAAAAAAATTAATTATAACTATCTTGTGGCAGTGCTCTTTCTTAATCCATGCGTAAAGACGCACGCAACTAATTCAATAAAACAGCTATCCATCCCCTCAATAAAATATATGAGCCAGCTGTTTATAGCCCATGGAAATTTTAGTAAATTGTTTATGGGTTTGCTAGGTTATATCAATGTGTAAAATGATGATACAACATAGTTACTGTTTCAGGGTTCAAGTTCGAGCTTCGTGGGGGTCTCTAACTACAATGTTACCGGCAGAGATATATAAATAAGGGGAGAGAAAAATGGGTTATTGCTTACGTGGTCCAAATATTTCCCTCTCTCAGTTAAGCATATGCAGCGCTGTATAATTGGAGGATGCATTATAAAGCCACGCAATAATATTGAACCGGCAGCAGTCTAATACAGTACAAATAATACAATCGAGTTAATGTTCGTTAATGTTCGCACCAATTCGGTCAAAACTGTGCGCAACATAGTACTGATCAGTGATGTTGGAGAAGTGCAGCCATCCTGTCAGTCATGCGGTGCGCATTGGAGTTCATTAGGTAAACATTTTAATTTAAGTCTGTTTATCTTTTTAATGTAGGCTAAATAAAATACATTATTTGTAAAAGACATTAATTAGTGACCCCCACAGATGCATGATTTTACTGCTTCCATTCCCACTGGCTCACACGTAACTCGAACCCTGTCCCTGGTTACTGTATCATTTACACTGAAATCCCTATCACAATCACCCAAAAGCATAAGTTATGTCAGGTTATGGAACTCTCTGTTTAACATCAGCTACTAGTCGTCAGATCATCGTCATTTAATATTACCTGAATGATTGCCATGAAGCAAAACTGGACAAGTGCTTTGTCCAGGAAGTCGCCAGAGAAGAGCCCTTCATCCTTGAGTTGTCCAAGTTGCTGGATCCAGTGTTCAAACCCTTCCTTTCGCATTTGTCCCCACCAGCTCTCTATCCGCTGGTTTGCCGTGCTTGCTCCTGTTGTATAGCTCCTCTCTCCTGCTCTGTCATCTTCATCATTTCGACGCAAATACTGTTGGATGTCTCTTACCAAAGCATTCTCTGTACCCATGTCTGTGCGTAAAAGCCTTGGACAACCGCCAGCCTGCTCTATTGCTTCAACAAAGTAGCTTCCAATAACTTTTGGATCGCTGCTTGTGTAGGCTGCTCTTAGCCATATAATCCTACGGGAATATCCATCTATGCATCCATTAATGCATATACCATACGGCTTGAGTTTGTCGTAGGAATCTACATGCCATATGAAATTAGGCCCCCGTGAAAAATACTGCCTGCGTCTGAGACGTCGTCTCTGGCGAGCTTGAGAATTGACTGGGTCCAGCTGAGACAGAAGGATCCTTACGTCTTCTTTCCTGACACGGATGCCTCGCTCCAAACACTTCACTTACATCCACCGATACCCATGAAGTTTTCCAGGGCCTTCGAGTTGACTACATATAAAGTCGACAGCATCCTCTAAATTATCATATTGCCGACGATGTAATCCATACACTTTCAATGTCTTCATTAACTGCCTTTTACTCACAATAATCCCTTGCAAAGCAAGTGTTTTCATTATATCCTGGTAACGCATCCCTAAATTAAAATACAACTTAATCAAATTATCTCTATTAGTTATAGTTATGGAGGCAGCTGTCGAGAAAAGCTGCTCCCCATTGTGCATTCTCCTTTTATATAAAGTTATCTTGAGGCCACGAGTTACTATCTTGAGGCCACGAGTTAGTATCTTGAGGCCACTAGTTACTATCTTGAGGCCACGAGTTAGTATCTTGAGGCCACGAGTTAGTATATTAAGGCCACGATTTACTATCTTGAGGCCACGAGTTACTATCTTGAGGCCACGATTTACTATCGTGAGGCCACGAGTTAGTATCTTGAGGCCACTAGTTACTATCTTGAGGCCACGAGTTAGTATCTTGAGGCCACGAGTTAGTATCTTGAGGCCACGAGTTAGTATCTTGAGGCCACGAGTTACTATCTTGAGGCCACAAGTTAGTATATTAAGGCCACGAGATAGTATCTTGAGGCCACGAGTTAGTATCTTGAGGCCACGAGTTAGTATCTTGAGGCCACGAGTTAGTATCTTGAGGCCACGAGTTAGTATCTTGAGGCCACGAGTTAGTATCTTGAGGCCACGAGTTAGTATCTTGAGGCCACGAGTTAGTATCTTGAGGCCACGAGTTAGTATCTTGAGGCCACGAGTTACTATCTTGAGGACACGAGTTACTATCTTGAGGCCACGAGTTAGTATCTTGAGGCCACGAGTTAGTATCTTGAGGCCACGAGTTACTTTCTTGAGGCCACGAGTTACTATCTTGAGGCCACGAGTTAGTATCTTGAGGCCACGAGTTAGTATCTTGAGGCCACGAGTTACTATCTTGAGGCCACGAGTTAGTATCTATCTTGAGGCCACGAGTTAGTATCTTGAGGCCACGAGTTAGTATCTTGAGGCCACGAGTTACTTTCTTGAGGCCACGAGTTACTATCTTGAGGCCACGAGTTACTATCTTGAGGCCACGAGTTACTATCTTGAGGCCACGAGTTACTATCTTGAGGCCACGAGTTACTATCTTGAGGCCACGAGTTACTATCTTGAGGCCACGAGTTACTATCTTGAGGCCACGAGTTACTATCTTGAGGCCACGAGTTAGTATCTTGAGGCCACGAGTTACTATCTTGAGGCCACGAGTTACTATCTTGAGGCCACGAGTTACTATCTTGAGGCCACGAGTTACTATCTTGAGGCCACGAGTTACTATCTTGAGGCCACGAGTTACTATCTTGTGGCCACGAGTTACTATCTTGAGGCCACGAGTTAGTATCTTGAGGCCACGAGTTACTATCTTGAGGCCACGAGTTAGTATCTTGAGGCCACGAGTTAGTATCTTGAGGCCACGAGTTAGTATCTTGAGGCCACGAGTTAGTATCTTGAGGCCACGAGTTAGTATCTTGAGGCCACGAGTTACTATCTTGAGGCCACGAGTTACTATCTTGAGGCCACGAGTTACTATCTTGAGGCCACGAGTTAGTATCTTGAGGCCACGAGTTAGTATCTTGAGGCCACGAGTTAGTATCTTGAGGCCACGAGTTACTATCTTGAGGCCACGAGTTACTATCTTGAGGCCACGAGTTACTATCTTGAGGCCACGAGTTACTATCTTGAGGCCACGAGTTACTATCTTGTGGCCACGAGTTACTATCTTGAGGCCACGAGTTAGTATCTTGAGGCCACGAGTTAGTATCTTGAGGCCACGAGTTACTATCTTGAGGCCACGAGTTACTATCTTGAGGCCACGAGTTACTATCTTGTGGCCACGAGTTACTATCTTGAGGCCACGAGTTAGTATCTTGTGGCCACGAGTTAGTATCTTGAGGCCACAAGATAGTTATAATTAATTTTTTTTACCAAAGTGGGACTAGAGGGGCTCCGTATTGGGGAGCTCCGTACAAACCTGTATTGTTAGCTTTATTTTTTAACTATAAAAACTTTAATCAGTTGAACAAAAGATCTTAAGATGTCCCCTTACTCAGTAAATGAAGTGAAGTGAACTACTTGGTTTAAAAGTTGAGTAAACTCAAAAAAAAGCAAGTTGCCTTGAAATTTTAAGTTGTGACAGTTTTTCGGTTTTTACAGTGTATCCAGCTTAAGTCATTATTTTTATACTAACAAAGGGCCAGAGTCCATCATACTTTGTGCTAAGGATACTGCCAGCTGACCTCGAGGAGAATAACCAAACAGAGCTGAGAAACCATATTTTAATAGCAGATACGGTGATCACAGCCTCCTCAACAGTTGCACAAAGAATACAGGATGTTTATAACATGGAGTATACAACGGCATTATTACAACTGAAAGCAGAGGTCTTCAATTGTCCAACATATTCACTGGATATGACTATTATGCAGACTATATTTTTCTTACTCTTATTTCATTTGTTTTTCATTTTTCTATCAATGGTCATATGTATTGTAAAAAAAATTCTGTACTATCTACCAAATGTATATGTGGTACTGCAGAGATAACCTCTGTGCTGTTCTATAGACTTACCCATGACACTTTACTGCACCATCATTATTGGAAATGTTTATGACTGCACTTGATAATACGAAATAAAAGAAAGGTTAAAAAAAAGGGTCAGAGTGATCACTAAATGCAGAAAGATTGAACTTTGTTGAGTCGTCAGTCTTCAACGACGCACAGCTATTGGACCTGGGGATGTGCCTCTGTCTTCATCTCGCTCCTGCTCATAATGACAAAACAAAACAAGAACACAATGTTTGTCATTCAATCTGCTGTTCTCAGCACTGGCTTGATGCAGTGCAAATCACTCTTGTTTGTGCCCACGCTGAAAAAATATTGAGGACAAATTGTGGTTTCACTTTATTTTGATTGTCGCTTTGTTTGTAGGGATGTTTGTATGTTGGTATGTTTTATCTTACCTCAAGGGCATCCAAGATGTCTTTGTTTCCACAGTATTTTCAATTTTGATATTTTTAGGTCAAACCGTTCTTGTCTGTCAGTCATATAATGGAGGTTTATGGTCACCACCTCAAAGAGCATGCACAGAGAAGTCCAAATTAAACATGATTTAATGACTCGTAAATGTAAGTACACACTGACGGCATAAGACACGAAACGAGCGGTTTGTGTGAGAAAACGAACAGTATTTATATCGTTTTTACCTCTTGTAACCACAGCCACGTCCAAGTGATCTGAGGGCACGGGCGCTTCGGTCTGCGCAAGCACCGGAAGTGATCTCTTGCGCGGTTGTGTTGTCTGTTGATATATCGAAATCGTATTCCAAGGATAACATCTCTGTGTAAACAATGAGTGACGTACAGACGCGAGAGATCACTTCCGGGGCGATGTGATTGTGATTTACAAGAGGTAAAAACTATATAAATACTGTTCGTTTTCTAACACAAACCGCTCGTTTCGTGTCTTAGGCCATCAATGCGTGCTTACATTTACGAGTCATTAAATCATGTTTAATTTGGACTTCTCTGTGCATGCTCTTTGAGGTGGTGACCATAAACCTCCATTATATGACTGACAGACAAGAACGGTTTGACCTAAAAATATCAAAATTGAAAATACTGTGGAAACAAAGACACCTACATATGCCCTTGAGGTAATATAAAACATATAAAAAATTTACATTTATTTTATTTAGGATTAGCGCCTTGAGATGAACCATCTCGTTTTCGAGGGGGTCCTCGAATCTAGATACAAAAAAATGGCCTTACAATAGCTGTCGAAAATAAATCATAACAAAAAACCCCTAAAAAAAACATACTTTACAATAATGGTACATACAGCAATATATAAATGTATTTAAGTGTACTTGAACACAATTTCTGTTGAGTAGAAGTAACTTGCACCTACATTTCAACAAGTATTAGTAGACTGGTAGAGTTATGGTTAGAATAAGTTGACATGTATAATAGTTGCAAAGTTTCTGATAGTCAGAATGTCTGTATGAGGAAAGATAATAAAGGGTTAGCAGATATTAAGCAGACAGTCTATTAATACTCTAATGAGAGTAGCATGAAGTTGCAAAGATACTTACTACAGAATGTTCAATAGGGACCATCAATATAAAGTGTTACCAAAATTGACCTTGTTTTATGTTAGTCTACTAGTTTCTAAAGTCAAATCAAGCTTGAATCTTCTACCCTCAAAAGACAATGCTAAGACGACAAACTTGAAAAACTAGTCTGTAACAAGGTTCAGGGAAGAAGGAGGCAGGAACCGGATAATAATGAAAAATAAAACTTTATTTAAACAAAATAAACAAACAAAATACCTGCCAGCAGCCCCTCACGGACGACTGCTGGCTACCGAAAATAAAATATAAAATACCGGCCAGCAGCCCCTCGCGGACGACTGCTGGCTTACCAAATAAAATATAAAACACAAACAAAAGCAGGCCTGTTCCTCTCTCCATCATCCACTCCGTCGCTCCCCCTTTATGGCTCCGCTCCTTCGTGAGAGATGCGAGACCGGTGTGCTTCACAGGTGCTGCTCATTAGCAATCGCACCACCGGCCTCGCGACTTTCTCTCACGTCCCTCGGCCGTCCTGCTCACCACATAGTCATTCTCGTTATATTGTGTAACAAAAACGGTAAACAGAATCTACAAAATTTCATTATATAAAGAAACGTACAATATGGCCTTCTGTCCATAAATGTTAACACATTTAAACAAAAGTATATTTCACCAATCTGAGGAAATTTAAAGGGTGTATTCACACCAAGAAAGTCCGATAGTTCACTTGCTTTGGTCCGGACCAAATACAATATTAATTTTTGTTTGTTTGGTACTGTTTGCTTTTACGCTGCTCTTTTTGGATGAGTTGGATGTATGAAATCAGTAAAAGAAGAAATATTGCATGTTGAGATATCTGCATGAATATTTTCCCTGTTTGAGAATCCTGAACGACTTTAGCACAGGTGTGGTTCTGTTTACAAATGTTGGTTCACCTGCAAAAAAGAGCAGTGTAAATGCGAACCGTACCAAACAAATAAAAATCAACATTGTATTTGGCCCAAAAGCAAGTGAACAATCAGTGTGAATACACCCTAAAGTACATCCCTATCCATTGACGTTTCCAGTTTAGGTTCCCTTGGAAAGTTTGAATAATAATAATTAAAAAAAAAATAATAATAATACAAAACATCAGTCTTGAAATTCCCTTTGAAAGCTGAAAGTGACAGTCCATTTTTAAATGACTAAACACGTAAAATTAATTTCTAAACCTACCGCACAATACGGACGTGTAGATTCTTGTTGTTGAAAGCACTCAAATGGCATCTCTGTTTTCTTGTTTTTACTTTCATTTACTTACATAGGGATCAAGTTACTTACTCCAGAAACCCGAAAACATGAATAATTAATTTGTCAGCTTTAAGACTACCCTTGTGAAAAAAAGTGCACTGCACTTATATAAAGTGTACTTATTACACAAATAATATACTTTAAAGGTATACACTTAAGTGTGAATTAAATGCAATTTTTTCGCCACACTGAATGCACATTAAGTGTAATTGATTTCAAATATATCATATATTAAGTTCAAATAAAATGCAATAAGTTGTCATTGAGAGTGATTTTTTGGTACCACTTAAGTGGGACTTTAATACAACTTTCATAATTGCTTTTAGTCTATTTAAAATGTATTTAAAGTGCACTGCTCAATGCACTGACAAGCAATTAATGTAAACTAAAATGTACTTTAATGTCACTTAATACACTTAAATGTGAATTAAGTGTAATGTTTTCGACAAACTTAATGCATATTATATGTAA
Organism: Pimephales promelas; assembly: GCF_016745375.1. Next base: position 2,472,102 of record NW_024121821.1, read on the forward strand.
TTGATTTCAAATGTAGCACAGATTAAGCTCAAATTAAATGCTATTAGTTGATATTAAGAGTGATTTTTTTTTAAATATGTGTACTGCTAAATATACTGACAAGCAATTAATGTCAACTAAAATATACTTTAATGTAATATACATGTATATTATTTAATATACATTGTTTTTAGCTTATTGTCCACCCTATTATTTTTGACTATTTTCCTTTAAATGAAATTTGGACAAATAAATGTAGTTTTAAAGACCATTCTTTATAGATAAATCTCCTGCTGGCTTGTTTTTGCTCATTGGCTGATTGTATGTCCGAATGTTCCATGTTATATCTGAGGCGCAAACAGAGAGGACACTGAGAGTGAACATAGTGATTGTCAAAGTAATGTTCAAAAGGTATATAGCGGCCTCTATCAGGCATGTTTCAGATTGCAACCAATTTTTACAAGAGCAGACACTCCTCGTACACGGCCACACTGAGACTTTACACACACCGCAGCATGTGGAGCAAAGCATCACTCAATATGCTGGAAACTCATGTAAACTCCCACTGCAACGCTACAATTATAGATACTTTTATCAGCTTGACTGAACTAATGCTCCATGCTCGTCATGATAACGTTACATTTGTAGTGTTATCTAGCATAAGGCATTTCACTAACTATTCATGTATCTTTCACAATCAGCAATGTCAACAGAGGTGAATGTATATTATGATAACGAAAACGGTTAGTGAACTAGACTGAACAATTTCAGTGTAACAGTAAGATCATAGGGAGTAACATTACTGTACTGAATGTGTCTGGAAATGTGTATTAGACAATATGGTAGTAGTGGGATGAGTGACGTTAGACAGTAGATCTAGTAGCCTACATAAAATAAAAGTTACATCCTAAAGCACCGGCTTTTTGTTATGCTGGAACAGTCTTTTCATTCATGTCAAGTCTCATGTATGTTGTAGTTTACCTTGCTATTTCATTAGTTTACCATTATTTATTTCAGCATGTCTGAAAACTTGTAATTTATCACAATAAAAATAGCGGAGGTCTCTCCATAATTCAAACGCTCTGAACTGTGTTTTCGTCGATTCGATTCACGTTTGGTCTGACGAGCTTCAGCAGATACATATTTTTATATATATATATATATATATATATATATATATATGTGGAGTTTGTGTTGGAGTGTGTTGCAGTGCTGTCTCATAGACTGTATATATATATATATATATATATATATATATATATATATAAAACGGGGTATGGGAGCACTGGGGCACGGGAACACTGGGGCACGGGAGCACTGGGGCACGGGAACACTGGGGCACGGGAGCACGGGAACACTGGGGTACGGGAACACTGAGGCACGGGAGCACTGGGGCACGGGAACACTGGGGCACGGGAACACTGGGGTATGGGAACACTGAGGCACGGGAACACTGGGGCACGGGAGCACTGGGGCGCGGGAACACTGGGGTATGGGAACACTGGGGCACGGGAACACTGGGGCACGGGAGCACTGGGGCGCGGGAGCACTGGGGCGCGGGAACACTGGGGCACGGGAACACTGGGGCACGGGAACACTGGGGCACGGGAGCACTGGGGCACGGGAACACTGGGGTATGGGAACACTGGGGCACGGGAACACTGGGGCACGGGAGCACTGGGGCACGGGAACACTGGGGTATGGGAACACTGGGGCACGGGAACACTGGGGCACGGGAACACTGGGGCACGGGAGCACTGGGGCACGGGAACACTGGGGTATGGGAACACTGGGGCACGGGAACACTGGGGCACGGGAGCACTGGGGCACGGGAACACTGGGGTATGGGAACACTGGGGCACGGGAACACTGGGGCACGGGAGCACTGGGGCGCGGGAACACTGGGGTATGGGAACACTGGGGCACGGGAACACTGGGGCACGGGAGCACTGGGGCGCGGGAGCACTGGGGCGCGGGAACACTGGGGCACGGGAACACTGGGGCACGGGAACACTGGGGCACGGGAGCACTGGGGCACGGGAACACTGGGGCACGGGAACACTGGGGCACGGGAACACTGAGGCACGGGAACACTGGGGCACGGGAACACTGGGGCACGGGAGCACTGGGGCACGGGAACACTGGGGCACGGGAACACTGGGGCGCGGGAGCACTGGGGCGCGGGAACACTGGGGCACGGGAACACTGGGGCACGGGAGCACTGGGGCACGGGAGCACTGGGGCACGGGAGCACTGGGGCGCGGGAACACTGGGGCACGGGAACACTGGGGTATGGGAACACTGGGGCATGGGAACACTGGGGCACGGGAACACTGGGGTATGGGAACACTGGGTATGGGAACACTGGGGCACGGGAACACTGGGGTATGGGAACACTGGGGCACTGGGGCACGGGAGCACTGGGGCACGGGAGCACTGGGGTATGGGAACACTGGGGCACGGGAACACTGGGGCGCGGGAACACTGGGGCGCGGGAGCACTGGGGCGCGGGAACACTGGGGCACGGGAACACTGGGGCACGGGAACACTGGGGCACGGGAGCACTGGGGCACGGGAACACTGGGGCACGGGAGCACTGGGGCACGGGAGCACTGGGGTATGGGAACACTGGGGCACGGGAACACTGGGGCACGGGAACACTGGGGCGCGGGAGCACTGGGGCGCGGGAACACTGGGGCACGGGAGCACTGGGGCACGGGAGCACTGGGGCACGGGAACACTGGGGCACGGGAACACTGGGGCACGGGAACACTGGGGCACGGGAACACTGGGGCACGGGAACACTGGGGCACGGAAGCACTGGGGCACGGGAGCACTGGGGCACGGGAACACTGGGGCACGGGAGCACTGGGGCACGGGAGCACTGGGGCACGGGAGCACTGGGGCACGGGAACACTGGGGCGCGGGAGCACTGGGGCGCGGGAACACTGGGGCACGGGAACACTGGGGCACGGGAGCACTGGGGCACGGGAGCACTGGGGCACGGGAACACTGGGGCACGGGAACACTGGGGTATGGGAACACTGGGGCACGGGAACACTGGGGTATGGGAACACTGGGGTATGGAACACTGGGGCACGGGAACACTGGGGCGCGGGAGCACTGGGGCGCGGGAACACTGGGGCACGGGAACACTGGGGCACGGGAACACTGGGGCACGGGAGCACTGGGGCACGGGAACACTGGGGCACGGGAACACTGGGGTATGGGAACACTGGGGCATGGGAACACTGGGGCACGGGAACACTGGGGCACGGGAACACTGAGGCACGGGAACACTGGGGTACGGGAGCACTGGGCACGGGAGCACTGGGGCACGGGAGCACTGGGGCACGGGAGCACTGGGGTATGGGAACACTGGGGTATGGGAACACTGGGGCACGGGAACACTGGGGCACGGGAGCACTGGGGCACGGGAGCACTGGGGCACGGGAACACTGGGGCACGGGAACACTGGGGCACGGGAGCACTGGGGCACGGGAGCACTGAGGCACGGGAGCACTGGGGCACGGGAACACTGGGGCACGGGACACTGGGGCACGGGAACACTGGGCGCGGGAGCACTGGGCGCGGGAACACTGGGGCACGGGAACACTGGGGCATGGGAACACTGGGGCATGGGAACACTGGGGCACGGGAACACTGGGGCACGGGAACACTGAGGCACGGGAACACTGGGGTATGGGAGCACTGGGGCACGGGAGCACTGGGGCACGGGAGCACTGGGGCACGGGAGCACTGGGGTATGGGAACACTGGGGTATGGAACACTGGGGCACGGAACACTGGGGTATGGGAACACTGGGGCACGGGAGCACTGGGGCACGGGAGCACTGGGGCACGGGAGCACTGGGGCACGGGAACACTGGGGCACGGGAACACTGGGGCACGGGAACACTGGGGCACGGGAACACTGGGGCACGGGAACACTGGGGCACGGGAGCACTGGGGCACGGGAACACTGGGGCACGGGAACACTGGGGCACGGGAACACTGGGGCACGGGAACACTGGGGCACGGGAGCACTGGGGCACGGGAGCACTGAGGCACGGAGCACTGGGGTATGGGAACACTGGGGCACGGGAACACTGGGGCACGAGCATGGGGCGCGGAGCACTGGGGCGCGGGAACACTGGGGCACGGGAACACTGGGGCACGGGAGCACTGGGGCACGGGAACACTGGGGCACGGGAACACTGAGGCACGGGAAACTGGGGTATGGGAACACTGGGGCATGGGAACACTGGGGCACGGGAACACTGGGGCACAGGAACACTGGAGCACGGGAAGACTGGGACACGTTAAAAATGGGGCACAAGAGCACTGGAGCACTGCAAGTCTGGGGCACGGGAACATCAGTTATTTTCCCTCCACAACACCTTAAATCCCAGTCAAGTTAAAATAAAAGCTTTTACATTTTATTCAAATTAAAGATTGTGTTTAGGTCAGGGGTCAAGCTTGTACCAATTAATCATGTTTAAGGAACTGAAGTCGTTGATACCCTGTAAAAAATTGTATCAATCATTTTTTTAAATACAAGTTTCAGAGGGTCAATTTACATTGAATGCATGCATGATCAGTGCGGTTATTAATAGACACTTCACACAATCATTCTTCTACATATCAAAACTGAAAGATCATTCTCTCGAAATAGAAACAGTTCGCCTGCATTATATATGAGCACTAATGAGATTCCACTGATCAAACTGAAGGACTCCAGCAGAACAATCCTGAAATAGATTCTCAGTGCCAAGGCCTGGAGTGAGGATGGGTGAATCTCACAGAGAAATGTCATCCAGATTAGATTCATTTATTTGCAGAATTGGCATTAGCCGTTACTTTCGATCGATTTGGACGTTCAGCATGAGTTAAATTATGTGTTTAGATGTCTATCAAAATGTAAAGCAGGGTTGTTTGAGAGATTTCAGTATCTCAATTTAAGGATCATCATGAACATCTCTGGATCATGTTTTAGTTGTCGAATGGTGGCGTGACTTACCCCGTGGGGCTCTGGGAATGAGTTCTGTCCCGACACAAACTTCTCATTCTGAAGTTTGGACAAACTACCTTTGTCATGTGACTTACCAGCATCTCTTCTTTGCCCTTCATAAATCCTCTCCCGTGGCCTCATGGGATAGTAAAGCGTCCATCGTGAACACACTTCAGAATCCTAGAAAGCCTAGTCATTTCAATGGCAAAGTGTATCCCAATCAATCTGAATTCACCCTATATCAAATTAAGAACATTAAGATGGTTTAAACATGCACATTTATCAGAAATTACTGCTCATTACAAGATTTTAAGAAAGCACAACAAATTAGTTCAGTCTTTTGAGATTTCAGATTCAACAGTCTTATAGTTTTGCAGTTGGGAGGTGTTGTCTAAAATGAGGGCTAGTCACGGTCTCTCCGAGTATGTGCTGTCACTTTTGCACCATGATGTCATTGTTTGCTAGATAAAGATGGGTTGTTTGCCCCAGTTTCCTGGATGTCCACCATCTGAAACCTGGTTTTCCGGGTTCACCAAAGGATGACTGTGGACTGGTGGGCAATCTCTCCCATTAAACACATTTGCAAGTATTTGCATTTCAACAAAACCAAACCACTTCAGTAAATGGAGAAAACGATGATCACTTTATGCTGTGCAAGTCTGAAGGTTAGTTTTAAACATCGGGAGTTGCCAGAGCGCTACTTAATACTCTTAAAAATCGGATTAGCACAGAGATGTCTCTCGAGTCTTGTTCCCTATTGACATGGTTAATAGAGTTCACAATTTAACGAAACAAAAAAATGGTGTAGGATTTACTTTGAAACAATTTGCACTCATAATTACAAAGATACGGCAAGAAACACATTGAAGAAAATGAAGAAATTAGGCAGAAAGACTGAAATAGTATGTAAAACTCTTCAATAATCTCTGTTTTGATTAAATTTGAATGATGAATTCCTTCATCATTGTATAAATATAAGCACTTTTCGCAAAACTGAAATGTGGATTAATAACAATGAAACACTAGATTTTATAAATGTATTTATTCCGTAAATAGAACTTTCATAACATCAGCAATAAACATATTCACTGTGAGGAGAGTACAATAAGAAGAACATGTGTTTACACAAAGAAAAGATGAAACTGCAACATGGATGATTGACATCACAGCTAGATCAGGTATTCCCAGGTCTAGATCGAGTCTTATTGCTAATGTCTGTGGCATTTACTGCGTTGCTATTTAATCAATGAAAACGCATTATATAGCAAAACAATTCAGCCGTTTGATTCTAACGCAAGAACTGAAACAGTTATGATCAACATTGAGATGAGAAGTGATATACAAATTAAAACTAGAGAGAAATAGTACCAAAATAGAGTAATCCACAATTGATTATGTAACCGTTCTCCATCATAAAACCTGATTCTCCAACTGCCACCCGGGTCACGGCACCAGATTTCTGGCCTTCGCAGCAAAAATAAAGACTAGACTCCTCAAAATGGGAGCGTTAATGTCGAGTTCACTTTTAGGCCTCTGTTACAGGGATATTGAGACAGACTGACCAAAGTGTAGCATGCAGTCGGATATCATAAACTTGAATATAGTTGATCTAAGCAAGTTTAAAACGGTTGTCTCGATGCTCCGGCCTCACAGTAACCCAGACTATGCCCTCTTACGTGATTAAATACACACACGCATACACACAACCAAACAGCCTTGACAAGTGGTTAGCAACACAAGCAGAAAAACAATGAACACGGCAACAATGATAAATTAACTGATGGCAATAGTTAGAAATGAACATTTAGCATGTGCAAGACAGGACAGGAGAGATGATATGCAGGCACATGACTGACGGAGGTGAACGTGGCCGAGTTCAAGGACGATATATGCGAGGTTTCCATCCCGCAACATTCATGCATCATGATAATCTGTACAGTCCAAGTACAGGTAGGCATCTTAGGGTAGGAGGCTACAGGTTTGTGAGCAACTGCGCTCACGTTTAATACCTTGAAAATCAGGCAATTAAAAGAGGGAATTATGGCTTCAAACAGACCCCCTCGTTTTCCTCAGGAAAGACGGTGGCCCTCTTCCTACAGTTTCGTGGTTTACGAGCAGAAACGTTCAAGTCAGACACATCCTTTGGTTTTTCTGCGTATCCCTTGTTGCGTATCCCGCCGCTCTGATTAACAGAGCTCTTAAAGTGAGACATCAGTGGAGGTCTGGCTGGTGATTGGACAAGGGGTCGAGGCTAGGCATCTTCAGGCTCCAGACTGGGGCTGGTGCATTAACAACGAGACACCTCCATGGGCGAGAGCGTCAGGATGCTCCGGTCATTGGAGAAGAAGGTCTCGGAGTCACTCCAAGATCTGGAAGTATCAAGGAAATTGCGAACAGTGAGGGGGACAGTGTGGATGCTTCTGTGTTCAGCACATTACCATTCAATGAGCTCGATTCACATGCTCTATATTCACAACCTGTGAGGACCTGAATATTAGAGATTAGATTCATATCAAGCTATCCCCACCCAATTCAAACAGATGTTATAAAAGTAACAGACACATCTGTCCTTTCTATCATAGATTCAATTTATTTAATTTAGAACTTAAGTATGTTACACTATTTTAAGGTGGCGTAGTTACATTGTATTAGCAATATTAAAGGGTTAGTTCACCCAAAAATGAAAATTCTGTCAGGAAATGAATAGTTGGAATAAAGTCGTTATTTTTGTTGTTTTTTGGGCACAAAATGTTTTCTCGTCACTTGATAAACTTAAGATTGAGCCACTGTAGTCACTTGGACTATTTTAATGATGTCTTTACTAACTTTTCAAGGCCAGCAAGTTTCAATCCCTCAAGAAGGCTATGGACTAGTATGGAGGAGTGATCCAGCTCTCAGATTTCATCAAAAATGTCTTAATTCGTGTTCCGAAGATGAACGAATGTCTTACGGGGTTGGAACAACATGAGGGTGAGTAAATACTGACAGAATTTTCCTTTTTGGGTGAACTAACCCTTTAATAACTACATGTACGAGTTACGTTTAAGGTTAGTTACTTGTAATTAAGCATAATTAACTATTATAATATTTTATTACTATAGTAAGTACATGTAGTAACGTGTAACTCTACGCCACCTTAAAATAAGTGTTACCCTTAAGTATATTTTACAATGCAAATGATTAAATTGTATAAATGAATATATCTACATTGCATCGTCCACCTTTTTATCTAAATATCGAGATCTGCATCAATTCTTACACAAAAAAAAATCATTTAGAAGTCTTAATATATATATATATTTTAAAATCCTTAAAGGTGGCATATGTAATAATTGAGGTAACAATATACGAAAAATGAGCTACACGCATCAAAAGAATGAGAAGAAATAAGTGCAAAGATGTCATTAAAAAACTGACAAGTTATAGTGCTGCCGAGATATTAACCTGAATTAGCATGCTAAATTACTAGCCCCGGCCCGGCAGGTATCGTAATACCAGTTCCGGCCATGGGAGGCGGTATGCGGACGGGCAACGTTAGCACCAGCCAAACTGCAATACGCGAGTGAGTCGCGCTCGTGCCGGCCGGCTTGTGTGTACTTGAACCTGATGTCAGTCGTGTGGAAATGCAGCCAATTACTACATTTCAGTTCAGGGAAGAGTTCAAAAAATGATTGGTCGACATTATGCGTGAGGAATACATTTTGGTAAGTTGTAGCACACTGTATCTTTCACCAGTGTTCGTGTTCTTTTTCAAGCTAGTAAAGACGATCGGTTCACGTGCGCTAGGGATCTGTAGTGTAACATGTACAAGCGCCAAAACGGTATTTATTCTTTGAATTGCGCAATATAATTGACAGAATCTGAGAGCTTAACTAACCTGCTTGCTAAGTGTCAATTGCGTGCGTCTCACGGTGAATTCACGGCGCTGGCTTGATCAACATCAGCGAATGCTGTCTGTCAAATTAATTCACTAACAATAAAAGTGTAATATGAACAAAACGAATACCATAAACTTCAAATAATTGCCCAAGCTTTTATTTTCCCATACCGTCGAAATGCACCAGCTTGTTTTTGAGATCTATGAGGCGGTCTTCATCATTTAGTGTTGAGATTCATAGTGTTTAGTTTAGTTCACTCTAGTGTTTAGTTCATTGAGTCTCTGATCTCTAAAAATCTCCAAATGTTCCACGTGAAACTGCGGTCTTCCAACCTTTTACTATCATGTCAAATGATTTCAATAACATGCGCGATGGTAGAAGCACAAGTCATTTTTTGGAGGTATACTGCCCCCATCTGTTATGGAATATGGAGTAGGATTTGATTTATGATGTTATATGGCACCTTTAAAAGTTAAATCAAAAATTTTAATTCTGTCATTCTTTAAGGCCAATTTATACTTCTGCGTCAAGGGTACGCCGTAGTGTACGGCGTAGGCAACGCAAGTAGGTGATGCCATTGTGAGCATTTCAAGTCTTGGTTGCTCTGCAGTACTGCTCCGAAACTCTAGTTGGCGGCGGAGGGTTTTAATGTTCCACTGTGTTTAGATTCCTCACGGCTAGCTTACTACAAGCAATGGCGACTGAAAGAGAGCGGATCATGTTGGAGTTGGAGCTTATTGAGGTAGTGAAATTACTAAAACTAAAAAGGTAGAAACGAGAGAAGATGTCAGGCGAGAGCGTATGTGCGGAAATGCGTAGGAGGAAATGCGATCCCAGAAAGCAAACCGACATTGAATCAACGTGGAAATATGATATCGAAACAACGTTGATCTGACATTGTTTTGCTCATCGAATTAACGTTGAACCAACGTCAGACGCGTCATTCTTTCAAAACTAACGGAAAATCAACTTGAAATCAACGCGTTGTTTCAACGTTATGAAAGCAAACCAATTTTCGATTTTCATTTAGCTTTGAAGAATGCCACGTCTGACGTTGGTTCAACGTTAATTCGATGAGCAAATCAACGTTGTTTCAATGTCATGAGAGACGTCGTTTCCACGTTGATTCAACGTCAGTTTGCTGTCTGGGATGCTACCAAGCCGACCAATCCCAAATCTTGCGGTCCGCATCGTCGCGGCGTGTAGTTACATTTTTGAGGAGGTGCGCGTCAGGCTACGGCGAAGGGTACACGGTATGGTACGCCCCTCTGCGTATGCTACGCCGTACCTACTGCACGCACTCTACGCAGAAGTATAAATTGGCCTCATACAATATGGTAAACGCAAGTTCGAGTTTCTACAAGATCTAATGAGGTTTGTTCTCGCGCATTGATCAAACAGTTGAGCTTTCTCAAACGCCAATGTTTTCGGCTGAATAGACTTTTAATGGTGGGACAGAAATCCCTCCAGTTTCAATAAAAGATCTTCATTTGTGTTCTGAATGACGTGAGGGTGAGTAATTAATGACAGGATTTCATTTTTTGGGTGAACTAACCCTTTAACTGTCCTTTATTTTTGGTATTACTTGATTTAACTTATTATTTCACTGATTTATCTCACTTTAAAATAAATAAATCCATCTTGTTAGGTTAAAATGACCAAATATCTTGTATTATGTCTAATATATCATTTCAAACGATGGTCTAAAATGCATTTTAATTTGACACGTCAAACAATCTCTGAGGAATGGCTAACTTTAGCTTTGCATTTGCATCTTGTTTGGTTCCATGATTAAGTTTACGGTCTTGCCATTGTGTAAATGAGTTATTAATTATTGGGGTACAAGAGTATAGTGCATGAAGATCAGCAAGAAACAGACAAGAGTCAGAGCCAATGGAGAAATGGATGAGGAAACGTTAGTGCAAGATGGGTTAATGGACATGGTTAATGGAAAATAAACAAATGAAGAGTTCAGATGCAAAAGCCTCTAAATGCCATTTGAAATTTTCTTCTAGAATGATCATTTTTATCATGCTTGTATATTTAAGTTCAGTGATTTCACTTAAATGGCAATGATAATTACCTATTAATTGTTATTTAAGTGAAATTACTGAACTTAAATATACAAGTTTGATAAAAATCATCATTAAAGAAGAAAATTTCAAATGGCACTTAGAGGCTTTTGCATCTGAACTCTTCAAATATAAACACAACATCCTTCCACAGCCCTGGCATTCACATAGATTACATTCTCATGAACGTATATTAACCTTTTTCTAGGCATAATATGTTGGGTATGGTACCTATGGTATATATGAAACTAAGATAATTTACAGTATACAAGTAGAAACCAATTCATAACATAAATCGAGTACTTGTAGAAAAATATGTGTATATAGGTTTACTATAAAATGCATATAATATTTGTAAATAGAGTGGAATTAAGCAGCCCTTGAGGATCTGAGCCGTTGCGAAGCCATGTTCCTCAAACGCCAGACCTGCTACTCTTGAACACCAGAGGGCATTGTCTTCATCAACAGATCAGCCATATTAGAAACAGATCCATGCTATATAAGAGCAAGAATACACCGATAGCTACAGTAATTATCTTTGGATTACGTGTAAGAAAGTAGTACAGGGCAAATTAAAAGTACCATCTTCATATGTTGCAGATGAAGACAACCGTTTTAAGATCTTGAAGAGGTAAAAAGTTAGAGCGTGTTTTACAGTATATCATTAAATGAATGCATATTCAGGGTACATGTGGCTTACTGGCTTCAAACCATAGTAAACAATCTCTTTCATTACCTAAAGCAGTGGTTCTCAATTGGTTTTGCTGTAGACATCATGTGATGTACCGAAGGCATACACAAATACCCGAACACTGAACAGTAAAGGAAACACTGTTTAGGAGGATGAGTTGGCTTCATGTTACCAAGTAACGGATGATTTTGTGCCAAACCAACAGAGTGTGATTGGATGCACAGACATAAAACAAACAAAAGATATGCGACACGACTATAGAGAATTGGCTAAAGCAAAGTAGGAGACGAGACTCAAACTCAGATTGTCTGAAGCGTGTTTAGTGCGACATGAAGCCGTCCAACATGGGAAACGTTAGTCCTTCCTACAAACAAATTTAAAACAGCAATATACGAGCCATTTTTAGACCCACCAGTTGAGAACCACTGGAAGAAAAGCAGCATAGATCATTGATAAATGCAACAACTTATAATAGTTTAGATGCTTCATTTGCGACAGCATAAGACGGAGAGGGAAATAACAGGGTCAACGAACATCGATGAACACATACTCTGGCGTTCATCGATTGCTTAACATACTTGAATAGGAAACGCTGCCCTCATGCAGTTACACACACTGATTTGACTTCCGTAACTGTGCGTTCACACCGGACGTGAATAGCGCGTCAAATTCGCGTCTAGTTTAACGTTTGACCACTTTGGGTTAATTCGCGCATCAAGAGTGAAACTGACGCGCGTAAAAACAAAATCGAAACCCATTGGCGGCCATCTTTTTTATGTTGATCGAGAGAGTCACCGAGTATTTTCTCTGGAGAAAAGAACAGTGGCGTGGGGATCATCGTCGGCGTATTTGTGGCGAATCGTTTGGCGAGTTTCACCATTTGCTCGCTCCAGGAGCTGCGCTGGATGACGGCCGCTGTCCGCGCCCAGTTTGATGACCTGTTGTCCCGCATCGGAGCGAGGATCACCCTCGCCCTCATCCATCTAATCTGTCATTTATTTTGATGATAAATAGAGCTAACCTCCAAAAGTTATTAACCTGTCCTGTGATTTTTTCTCTCTCACGTCCAGACACGAACTTATGCTCATGTATGTTGGTTGTCTTTACATCATAATAATATTTCATATAATCTAGATATGGAATGAATAACATTCAATAGAAAATGAACATGTCTCGTATATTGAAATAAAGTTTTAAGAGATCAAATATTTGCTTTGTTGTGCATTAGAACCATATTACCAAATAATAATATTGAAGCATCCAGATCCTTCACCACGTGACAGCAGCAGGCTCCTGATTGGTTAACGCGGCGCGAATTGACGCCAAAGTTCAGATTTTTCAACTCGGGCGGCAGACGCGAATTCGCGTCAAACACGTGAACGCACAAATAGCACTAACTAAATCATTCGCGCGTAACGTGCTAAACGCACCATTCGCGCAAATTATGCGTATTCGCATTTACCGCGCCGCGCTCTACGCCTCATTCGCACTACAGGAATCTTTTACGTGCGTAACGCGTCTTTGCATTGACTTACCATTGTAATCATTCGCGCCTATTCGGATCCGGTGTGAACGCACCATAAGGCTTCGAGTTAAAAGTAACAACAAAAAAAGATGAACGAAAGCAATCCTCTCGAAAGACTACAGTTACCAGCGTCTCACTAAATCACTCACGATGTGGTCCCTTGTTTCTTTGAACTAAATGAGCCAGTGGCTCCCGTTGGCCAGTCAGAGCCGAGACTCCTCTAGTACCCTGCGCTTCAATGGCAGTGTTCGAGCCGTTAAACTGGAGCTGGAGTCTTGTGTTTAGCGAGACCAGGTCCACTGCGGAGTGGCTTCCCAAAGTGCGGATACAGACGGTCAAGACGATTAGGCTTAGGAGTGCATTACAGTCGCATGCCATCATCACAAGCCCCTCCGCCGAGAGGAACACACGCAAGGCAAAGACGCGGATTACAACACTTCAACAGGGATGCAACGTCTCAGAACACGCAATGACATGGATCAAGTCATATAGTCCAACATTCGATATTTGTATAAACTGGCACTATAAACGTTTGCCTTGCTAATAACTGGACGAGACGACTTCAGCGTTTATGGGCTCGTGTGGAGGCACAATATTTAAGGTGAATCTTCAGCAGAGAACATTTATCAGCAGAGACACGAACACCAGCAAAGGAGGACGCACCTCGAGAGATGATGAAAGACGAAGACAGTGAGTTGGCAGATTCACGTCTCCTTGTATAGGTACGTACCTGGAGACTTCTAACTAATCTTTGTAACATTAAAGGCAAATGAAAGCACCCGTCTGTAATCATTAGGGAATGCTTGAGTGCTTGGCGGCCTCACTGGTCCCGGGCCGCGGGCTCGTCGTGCTCCAGCTTGTAGGAGATGTGTTTACAGCAGAGGCGAGAGAGAGAGAGGTCACACCTGGAGGCTCGTGCGGGGTCGCACCGGCCCGTCATGCGCTCCACCAGCCGGCCCAGCCGTGAGCAGGCGTTCTGCCCCTCCGAGAAGCAGCACACCGAGTCCACGCATCCGATGCCCTTGTACTCCTCAATAGACTGCAGGAGGAAAAGGAGAGGTGAGCCAGAACACCAAACAGCTTCTAACAAACATTTCTGTATGGATCATTTGCTCATTAATGTTCATAATGGGCAATGACTAGATGCCTTTATTTTGTCATATTACACGTCAATCTGTTTTATATTTCGCAACACTTTCACAAAAAGGGCACAAAATTGGGCTTAAGGGGCTAGGTAATTCTGCCATCGTTTACTCCCCCTTTTGTCGTTACAAACCTGTAAAACTTTCGTTCACCTTCAGAACACAAATTAAGATATTTGGGATGAAATCCAGCAACGTTAGACAAAAATCGCAGTTCGTTACGTACCTCGGCTTTAAAGTCACGATTCGGTATGTTTTCGATATAGCGGAAAGAAAAAAAATGCCAGAGAAATTTCCTATTCGTTAAAATTTTTCAATAAAGTGCGAGTTTTCCTACATCGTAAAACTTTCAGGTTTATAAATGGGGGTCATTTTTGAAGGATGAACAAATAATGTTTTGGTCATCACATTAAAAATAACATTTAAATATATATTTATTTATATATTATTTGAGTTCTGAAGTGTTGGAAAAAGATGTGTGAAGTACTTGAAAGCATTTCACCATTCCAGCCAAACTGGTTCCAGTTAGTGTTACTATATTAAATCCGTGGTGAATGTTGCTGGTCTGTGGACGTAAAGTATTACTAGTTCATTCCATATACAGTATAAGAAGTGGTATTGAGACAAGTGAAGCCCATTTTTTTAGGACTTCCGTTCCTGACGCGCAGACTCAAACAGAGCTTGACGACGTAGATGTGACGTGAGCAACCCGTCTGTCTTCTAGTACTGTGGCATGAGAAATCTGAATCATTCCCTTCCGAAATGTGCAGCGGCGGAGAGTGTGAATAGGAGCTGTCCATGAGCGAGCAGAAGGAGACAATTTTGCTAGGTATTCTGATTAATTATTTTGTCATTTTGCCTCCATGTTTCCCTGATTGCCCGCGAGCTTCTTCTCCTGTCCATACGATAATCTCTCTATTGTGCGACAGAGAGTCGTGTGGGTATGACGCAATCGTTAGCCTACTTTCACTAAAACTGCTTCTACGGGGCCATAACATAAGCTACAAGCTAATGGAGCATTTTATACATTGTCGTGTTTCTTTAGAAATAAATAAAGGACAAATGGGGTCTTCAAACGCCTCAGATGTAAAGTTATTCGCTGTCAAAGTGACGCCAAAATGAATGGGAGTCAATGGGAATGCTAACACAAGTGAAGCTCTGCTACAAGATGGCGGCTCCCGGGAGGCTTCAACTTCCGGTCGATGGATTACCCCCTTGGTTCATTCACGGCACAATGTTTCTCCTTTCTCCTCCACAACTTTGTGGTGGTCGCATTTTGTCGGCAGGAAAAATGGTCCAAGGAATCGTTCGGTTTGTATACGTACCGAACCGGAAGCCTCGAACCGGAACGGTTCAATACGAATACATGTACCGTTACACCCCTAGGCAACGTCATTGCAACTTTCAAGGCCCAGAAAGTCCATGTGACTACAGAACACCATCTTAAATGTTATGAAGCGAGCGATGAGAATACTCTGTGCGCAAAATAACGACTTTATTCAATAATCTCTTCTCTTCCACGTCATTCTCCTGTTGACGCAGTGTAAACAGTGCAGCACTTCCTGATTCTACGTGGTGTCTTCACTACCTTTCTAGGCCTTGAAAGTTACAATGACATTGCTGGATTTCATCAAAAATATCTTAATTTGTGTTCTGAAGATGAACGTGAGTCTTACGGGTTTGTAACGACAATTTTCGGTTTTGGGTGAACGATCCCTTTAAGGGTGTTTACAAAGGGCCTCGCTCTGTGTCATCTGTGTCAAATGTGGATTTCAAGTACTGAAAAGCCCAAAGTATACTTCAGTTTTGAAATGAACACTTGCATAGGTATGCGCCTGACACATGCGCATTAGAAAGTTTTATCTCTGTCCAGTGTCTGTACTACTTTTGTCTAGAAGATAAAAACTTTTTTTAATCTAGCGTAGAGAGTTTCTCTTAAACACTTCATAAAAGCGCTAGTCAACGTGGACGTCTATTGTCGGTGCTGTTCTAGTAGGTTGTTTTTAATTTAATTTTCGACTGTAATACAAGAAACAGCCTAGTGTTGCCCTTGTAAACTAACTTATTAAAAAAATAGGTGGTTTGTAAAATCGAGTTGTACATGAAACCTAGCCTATCTGTAAAAAGCAAGTGTGCCGCACACAACCTGAAATGTGAAGCCAAAATATTTGTATCGCCCCCTGGTGACTGGCTGCAGTACAGGTCTTAAAACTCGTCCTCTCAAACCAAACCAAAACATCCGATTACAATTCCTCCCCCAAAAATGGTTTCTGTCAATTACAGAAGTTCTCATCAGGCTAAGTGGTAATTATTTTTAGTTAGTTAATTATTTGATGCTAGCATCAAGATTGACAGCTGTGTTTGCGGGGGGAAGCTTGATACCGCGGCTACACCTCATGGACTCAGGCTCCACATCATCTAATCATTGATTTCAACGGCCACTCCAAGAATACTTTCACTTCATTTTTCTATAGTGGAAAGAAGTGGAGACACATCAACCATCTTTTTTACAGTTTATGGTAAAACTGAAGCAAACTTTGGATTAAAGGGGATGTGAGAAGCACAATATACAGACCTTATTTACAGATAATGAAATTGTGGATTAGTTTCATTATTTTCAGCTACATGAAGCCACATTTTGATTTGTAGTGATAAACTTAAATGAACCTTTTTAGTAAATATTAGTTCGATCAGTTTTCATACACTAACTTTATTTGAAATAGTCGATGGATATTTTTTCCCTACAATGAATTAAATGTCAGTTCAATAGATTGTCAGAGAACTTGCTTTAAATGAACAAAGCAATGATGCACCAATTTGTACACTATTTGAAGAAAGTGTCACATGTGCAAATAAGACACATGTTTATAATAATAACAACACCTAAACCAAACCTTGAATATGGGACAGGACATCCCAATAATGGGAGGCATTGCTTGAAACACTGAACTCAAATCATAAATGCAGTGCATGGTTTAACATACATGTATACATGAGAGGTCTGAAATGAGACAATGAATAACCTAAAAAGTGATAAATGATGCCGTCTCTTCAGAAACACAGACATCCTTGGCCTCTGCCTGGACAGAGATTACAGTTCCACTCAACTCCTTTATTCAATACTCAATTACTGAAGACGAGCTTGTTAAATTACAGCCTGAGCAATCCAACAGAATTAATTCAAATCAGATGCACTCAAAAAACACCCAGAGAAGAAAGAGTGTGTGTGCGGCAGAGCTGAGGAAATCATTCTCTGATCTCGCTCAAGCAACCTGACTAGGCATTATGCAAACTACCAATATTAACATTAA
>NW_024121821.1:2490209-2648744 GCF_016745375.1 Pimephales promelas
GGGGTCTCTAACTACAATGTTACCGCAGATATATAAATAGGGGAGAGAAAAATGGGTTATTGCTTACGTGGTCCAACATTTCCCTCTCTCAGTTAAGCATATGCAGCGCTGTATAATTGGAGGATGCATTATAAAGCCACGCAATAATATTGAACCGGCAGCAGTCTAATACAGTACAAATAATACAATCGAGTTAATGTTCGTTAATGTTCGCACCAATTCGGTCAAAACTGTGCGCAACATAGTACTGATCAGTGATGTTGGAGAAGTGCAGCCATCCTGTCAGTCATGCGGTGCGCATTGGAGTTCATTAGGTAAACATTTTAATTTAAGTCTGTTTATCTTTTTAATGTAGGCTAAATAAAATACATTATTTGTAAAAGACATTAATTAGTGACCCCCACAGATGCATGATTTTACTGCTTCCATTCCCACTGGCTCACACGTAACTCGAACCCTGTCCCTGGTTACTGTATCATTTACACTGAAATCCCTATCACAATCACCCAAAAGCATAAGTTATGTCATGGAACTCTCTGTTTAACATCAGCTAGTTGTCAGATCATCGTCATTTAATATTACCTGAATGATTGCCATGAAGCAAAACTGGACAAGTGCTTTGTCCAAGAAGTCGCCAGAGAAGAGCCCTTCATCCTTGAGTTGTCCAAGTTGCTGGATCCAGTGTTCAATCCCTTCCTTTCGCATTTGTCCCCACCAGCTCTCTATCCGCTGGTTTGCCGTGCTTGCTCCTGTTATATAGCTCCTCTCTCCTGCTCTGTCATCTTCATCATTTCGACGCAAATACTGTTGGATGTCTCTTACCAAAGCATTCTCTGTACCCATGTCTGTGCGTAAAAGCCTTGGACAACCGCCAGCCTGCTCTATTGCTTCAACAAAGTAGCTTCCAATAACTTTTGGATCGCTGCTTGTGTAGGCTGCTCTTAGCCATATAATCCTACGGGAATATCCATCTATGCATCCATTAATGCATATACCATACGGCTTGAGTTTGTCGTAGGAATCTACATGCCATATGAAATTAGGCCCCCGTGAAAAATACTGCCTGCGTCTGAGACGTCGTCTCTGGCGAGCTTGAGAATTGACTGGGTCCAGCTGAGACAGAAGGATCCTTACGTCTTCTTTCCTGACACGGATGCCTCGCTCCAAACACTTCACTTACATCCACCGATACCCATGAAGTTTTCCAGGGCCTTCGAGTTGGCTACATATAAAGTCGACAGCATCCTCTAAATTATCATATTGCCGACGATGTAATCCATACACTTTCAATGTCTTCATTAACTGCCTTTTACTCACAATAATCCCTTGCAAAGCAAGTGTTTTCATTATATCCTGGTAACGCATCCCTAAATTAAAATACAACTTAATCAAATTATCTCTATCCATGGCTATTAGTTATAGTTATGGAGGCAGCTGTCGAGAAAAGCTGCTCCCCATTGTGCATTCTCCTTTTATATAAAGTTATCTTGAGGCCACGTTAGTATCTTGAGGCCACGAGTTACTATCTTGAGGCCACGAGTTGGTATCTTGTGGCCACGAGTTACTATCTTGAGGCCACGAGTTACTATCTTGTGGCCACGAGTTAGTATCTTGAGGCCACGAGTTACTATCTTGAGGCCACGAGTTACTATCTTGAGGCCACGAGTTACTATCTTGAGGCCACGAGTTACTATCTTGAGGCCACGAGTTACTATCTTGAGGCTACGAGTTAGTATCTTGAGGCCACGAGTTAGTATCTTGAGGCCACGAGTTAGTATCTTGAGGCCACGAGTTACTATCTTGAGGCCACGAGTTAGTATCTTGAGGCCACGAGTTACTATCTTGAGGCCACGAGTTACTATCTTGAGGCCACGAGTTAGTATCTTGAGGCCACGAGTTACTATCTTGAGGCCACGAGTTACTATCTTGAGGCCACGAGTTAGTATCTTGAGGCCACGAGTTACTATCTTGAGGCCACGAGTTACTATCTTGAGGCCACGAGTTACTATCTTGAGGCCACGAGTTAGTATCTTGAGGCCACGAGTTACTATCTTGAGGCCACGAGTTACTATCTTGAGGCCACGAGTTAGTATCTTGTGGCCACGAGTTAGTATCTTGAGGCCACGAGTTAGTATCTTGTGGCCACGAGTTAGTATCTTGTGGCCACGAGTTAGTATCTTGAGGCCACGAGTTAGTATCTTGTGGCCACGAGTTACTATCTTGAGGCCACGAGTTAGTATCTTGTGGCCACGAGTTAGTATCTTGAGGCCACGAGTTAGTATCTTGTGGCCACGAGTTAGTATCTTGTGGCCACGAGTTAGTATCTTGAGGCCACGAGTTAGTATCTTGTGGCCACGAGTTAGTATCTTGAGGCCACGAGTTACTATCTTGAGGCCACGAGTTAGTATCTTGAGGCCACGAGTTACTATCTTGAGGCCACGAGTTACTATCTTGAGGCCACGAGTTACTATCTTGAGGCCACGAGTTAGTATCTTGAGGCCACGAGTTACTATCTTGAGGCCACGAGTTACTATCTTGAGGCCACGAGTTACTATCTTGAGGCCACGAGTTAGTATCTTGAGGCCACGAGTTACTATCTTGAGGCCACGAGTTACTATCTTGAGGCCACGAGTTAGTATCTTGTGGCCACGAGTTAGTATCTTGAGGCCACGAGTTAGTATCTTGTGGCCACGAGTTAGTATCTTGTGGCCACGAGTTAGTATCTTGAGGCCACGAGTTAGTATCTTGGGCCACGAGTTACTATCTTGAGGCCACGAGTTAGTATCTTGTGGCCACGAGTTAGTATCTTGAGGCCACGAGTTAGTATCTTGTGGCCACGAGTTAGTATCTTGTGGCCACGAGTTAGTATCTTGAGGCCACGAGTTAGTATCTTGTGGCCACGAGTTAGTATCTTGAGGCCACGAGTTACTATCTTGAGGCCACGAGTTAGTATCTTGAGGCCACGAGTTACTATCTTGAGGCCACGAGTTACTATCTTGAGGCCACGAGTTACTATCTTGAGGCCACGAGTTAGTATCTTGTGGCCACGAGTTAGTATCTTGAGGCCACGAGTTAGTATCTTGTGGCCACGAGTTAGTATCTTGAGGCCACGAATTACTATCTTGAGGCAACGAGTTACTATCTTGAGGCCACGAGTTACTATCTTGAGGCTACGAGTTAGTATCTTGAGGCCACGAGTTAGTATCTTGTGGCCACGAGTTAGTATCTTGAGGCCACGAGTTACTATCTTGAGGCTACGAGTTAGTATCTTGAGGCCACGAGTTAGTATCTTGAGGCCACGAGTTACTATCTTGAGGCTACGAGTTAGTATCTTGAGGCCACGAGTTAGTATCTTGAGGCCACGAGTTACTATCTTGAGGCCACGAGTTACTATCTTGAGGCCACGAAATACTATCTTGAGGCCACGAGTTACTATCTTGAGGCCACGAGTTACTATCTTGTGGCCACGAGTTACTATCAATTTATATACTATTTATACTATTCAATTTATATTGAATTTTATACTCCATGGTTATACTAATGAAACGTTAGTCACAAAAACAGATAAAACAGACACCCCTCGTTGTGTTTATGCTTCTTTTTAAAATTATATTAAATAAACATAACTATATATAAAATTACATCTAAACGTATGTGTGTTTCGTTTCAAAGACGGGAGGACAGTAAATATTGAAGACTCTGCCATAATCCCGTTTTCTCCGGTTTTCCTCCGCTTTAATCTACACAACCGGAAATGGACGAGCATCCTTACGTCAAATGCGGAACTTATGCGTGCATATAGCCCATTGTTAGCTTTATTTTTTAACTATAAAAACTTTAATCAGTTGAACAAAAGATCTTAAGTTGGGAGACATGTCCCCTTACTCAGTAAATTAAGTGAAGTGAACTACTTGGTTTAAAAGTTGAGTAAAACTCAAAAAAAGCAAGTTGCCTTGAAATTTTAAGTTGTGACAGCTTTTCGGTTTTTACAGTGCATCTAGCTTAAGTCATTATTTTTATACTAACAAAGGGCCAGAGTCCATCATACTTTGTGCTAAGGATACTGCCAGCTGACCTCGAGGAGAATAACCAAACAGAGCTGAGAAACCATATTTTAATAGCAGATACGGTGATCACAGCCTCCTCAACAGTTGCACAAAGAATACAGGATGTTTATAACATGGAGTATACAACGGCATTATTACAACTGAAAGCAGAGGTCTTCAATTGTCCAACATATTCATTGGATATGACTATTATGCAGACTATATTTTTCTTACTCTTATTTCATTTTTCTATCAATGGTCATATGTATTGTAAAAAAAATTCTGTACTATCTACCAAATGTATATGTGGTACTGCAGAGATAACCTCTGTGCTGTTCTATAGACTTACCCATGACACTTTACTGCACCATCATTATTGGAAATGTTCATTTGTGACGTACTGTATGACTGCACTTGATAATACGAAATAAAAGAAAGGTTAAAAAAAAGGGTCAGAGTGATCACTAAATGCAGAAAGATTGAACTTTGTTGAGTCGTCGGACCTGGGGATGTGCCTCTGTCTTCATCTCGCTCCTGCTCATAATGACAAAACAAAACAAGAACACAATGTTTGTCATTCAATCTGCTGTTCTCAGCACTGGCTTGATGCAGTGCAAATCACTATCAATAAAAAACATCTGCCGAGTGCATAAATTATGCATTTTTTACCCGAGTTCAGAGGCCTTAGATCCATCACTGAAATGAGGTGTAAGAAAATCAAAGGATTCCTCCGACTTTATGGACACACTGCTCAGATGCGGAGAAGCTGATCTTGGCATCTGATAGACATCAGGTCCAGAACCTTCTGTTTGCTCTGAGAATTGTTTGTCAGATGGGTCCTCTTCATCCTCACTTACGGTCATTTTAAGGGTAGTGACCTTCCTTCCTCAAACCTTTTAAAGACTTACTTCACACCTTAACATGGAAACATAAAGACAAAAAGAGATATAACTGGCACATTTCTTGATTGCGCACGGAAATCGGGAGGAAATGAGGAAAATCAAAATTGTAAAATTTGCAAAAACAACAGATTTGCAGTAAATATTGGAGGCGTATGACCTTGTTTGTGCCCACGCTGAAAAAATATTGAGGAAAAATTGTGGTTTCACTTTATTTTGATTGTCGCTTTGTTTGTAGGGATGTTTGTATGTTGGTATGTTTTATCTTACCTCAAGGGCATCCAAGATGTCTTTGTTTCCACAGTATTTTCAATTTTGATATTTTTAGGTCAAACCGTTCTTGTCTGTCAGTCATATAATGGAGGTCTATGGTCACCACGATTAAACATGCCCAAATTAAACATGATTTAATGACTCATAAATGTTAAGTACACATTGATGGCCTAAGACACGAAACGAGCGGTTTGTGTGAGAAAACGAACGGTATTTATATCGTTTTTAAACACGGCAAGAGCTGTGCTGTTGGTAACAAGAGCTAAAAACGATATAAATACTGTTCGTTTTCTCACACAAACCGCTCGTTTCGTGTCTTAGGCCATCGATGTGTCCTTACATTCACGAGTCATTAAATAATGTTTAATCTAGACTTCTCTGCGCATGCTCTTTGAGGTGGTGACCATAGACCTCCATTATATGACTGACAGACAAGAACGGTTTAACCTAAAAATATCAAAATTGAAAATACTGTGGAAACAAAGACACCTACATATGCCCTTGAGGTAATATAAAACATATCAAAAATTTACATTTATTTTATTTAGGATTAGCGCCTTGAGATGAACCATCTCGTTTTCGAGGGGGTCCTCGAATCTAGATACAAAAAAAAATGGCCTTACAATAGCTGTCGAAAATAAATCATAACAAAAAACCCCTAAAAAAAACAAGCAATATATAAATGTATTTAAGTGTACTTGAACACAATTTCTGTTGAGTAGAAGTAACTTGCACCTACATTTCAACAAGTATTAGTAGACTGGTAGAGTTATGGTTAGAATAAGTTGACATGTATAATAGTTGCAAAGTTTCTGATAGTCAGAATGTCTGTATGAGGAAAGATAATAAAGGGTTAGCAGATATTAAGCAGACAGTCTATTAATACTCTAATGAGAGTAGCATGAAGTTGCAAAGATACTTACTACAGAATGTTCAATAGGGACCATCAATATAAAGTGTTACCAAAATTGACCTTGTTTTATGTTAGTCTACTAGTTTCTAAAGTCAAATCAAGCTTGAATCTTCTACCCTCAAAAGACAATGCTAAGACGACAAACTTGAAAAACTAGTCTGTAACAAGGTTCAGGGAAGAAGGAGGCAGGAACCGGATAATAATGAAAAATAAAACTTTATTTAAACAAAATAAACAAACAAAATACCTGCCAGCAGCCCCTCACGGACGACTGCTGGCTACCGAAAATAAAATATAAAATACCGGCCAGCAGCCCCTCGCGGACGACTGCTGGCTTACCAAATAAAATATAAAACACAAACAAAAGCAGGCCTGTTCCTCTCTCCATCATCCACTCCGTCGCTGCCCCTTTATGGCTCCGCTCCTTCGTGAGAGATGCGAGACCGGTGTGCTTCACAGGTGCTGCTCATTAGCAATCGCACCACCGGCCTCGCGACTTTCTCTCACGTCCCTCGGCCGTCCTGCTCACCACATAGTCATTCTCGTTACATTGTGTAACAAAAACGGTAAACAGCATCTACAAAATTTCATTATAAAGAAACGTACAATATGGCCTTCTGTCCATAAATTTTAACACATTTAAACAAAAGTATATTTCACCAATCTGAGGAAATTTAAAGGGTGTATTCACACCAAGAAAGTCCGATAGTTCACTTGCTTTGGTCCGGACCAAATACAATATTAATTTTTGTTTGTTTGGTACTGTTTGCTTTTACACTGCTCTTTTTGGATGATTTGGATGTATGAAATCAGTAAAAGAAGAAATATTGCATGTTGAGATATCTGCATGAATATTTTCCCTGTTTGAGAATCCTGGACGACTTTAGCACAGGTGTGGTTCTGTTTACAAATGTTGGTTTACCTGCAAAAAAGAGCAGTGTAAATGCGAACCGTACCAAACAAATAAAAATCAACATTGTATTTGGTCCAAAAGCAAGTGAACAATCAGTGTGAATACACCCTAAAGTACATCCCTATCCATTGACGTTTCCAGTTTAGGTTCCCTTGGAAAGTTTGAATAATAATAGGCCTAATTAAAATAATAATAATAATAATAATAATAATAATAATAATAATACAAAACATCAGTCTTGAAATTCCCTTTGAAAGCTGAAAGTGACAGTCCATTTTTAAATGACTAAAAATTCATTTCTAAACCTACCGCACAACACGGACGTGTAGATTCTTGTTGTTGAAAGCACTCAAATGGCATCTCTGTTTTCTTGTTTTTACTTTCATTTACTTACATAGGGATCAAGTTACTTACTCCAGAAACCCGAAAACATGAATAATTAATTTGTCAGCTTTAAGACTACCCTTGTGAAAAAAAGTGCACTGCACTTATATAAAGTGTACTTATTACACAAATAATATACTTTAAAGGTATACACTTAAGTGTGAATTAAATGCAATTTTTTCGCCACACTGAATGCACATTAAGTGTAATTGATTTCAAATATATCATATATTAAGTTCAAATAAAATGCAATAAGTTGTCATTGAGAGTGATTTTTTGGTACCACTTAAGTGGGACTTTAATACAACTTTCATAATTGCTTTTAGTCTATTTAAAATGTATTTAAAGTGCACTGCTCAATGCACTGACAAGCAATTCATGTAAACTAAAATGTACTTTAATGTCACTTAATACACTTAAATGTGAATTAAGTGTAATGTTTTCAACAAACTTAATGCATATTATATGTAATTGATTTCAAATGTAGCACAGATTAAGCTCAAATTAAATGCTATTAGTTGATATTATGAGTGATTTTTGAAATATGTGTACTGCTAAATATACTGACAAGCAATTAATGTCAACTAAAATATACTTTAATGTAATATACATGTATATTATGTAATATACATTGTTTTTAGCTTATTGTCCACCCTATTATTTTTGACTATTTTCCTTTAAATGAAATTTGGACAAATAAATGTAGTTTTAAAGACCATTCTTTATAGATAAATCTCCTGCTGGCTTGTTTCTGCTCATTGGCTGATTGTATGTCCGAATGTCCCATGTTATATCTGAGGCGCAAACAGAGAGGACACTGAGAGTGAACATAGTGATTGTCAAAGTAATGTTCAAAAGGTATATAGCGGCCTCTATCAGGCATGTTTCAGATTGCAACCAATTTTTACAAGAGCAGACACTCCTCGTACACGGATACACTGAGACTTTACACACACCGGAGCATGTGGAGCAAAGCATCACTCAACATGCTGGAAACTCATGTAAACTCCCACTGCAACGCTACAATTATAGATACTTTTATCAGCTTGACTGAACTAATGCTCCATGCTCGTCATGATAACGTTACATTTGTAGTGTTATCTAGCATAAGGCATTTCACTAACTATTCATGTATCTTTCACAATCAGCAATGTCAACAGAGGTGAATGTATAATATGATAACGAAAACGGTTAGTGAACTAGACTGAACAATTTCAGTGTAACAGTAAGATCATAGGGAGTAACATTACTGTACTGAATCAATGTGTCTGGAAATGTGTATTATAGACAATATGGTAGTAGTGGGATGAGTGACGTTAGACAGTAGATCTAGTAGCCTACATAAAATAAAAGTTACATCCTAAAGCACCGGCTTTTTGTTATGCTGGAACAGTCTTTTCATTCATGTCAAGTCTCATGTATGTTGTAGTTTACCTTGCTATTTCATTAGTTTACCATTATTTATTTCAGCATGTCTGAAAACTTGTAATTTATCACAATAAAAATAGCGGAGGTCTCTCCATAATTCAAACGCTCTGAACTGTGTTTTCGTCGATTCGATTCACGTTTGGTCTGACGAGCTTCAGCAGATACATATTTTTATATATATATATATATATATATATATGTGGAGTTTGTGTTGGAGTGTGTTGCAGTGCTGTCTCATAGACTATATATATATATATATATATATATATATATATATATATAAAACGGGGTATGGGAGCACTGAGGCACGGGAGCACTGGGGCACGGGAGCACTGGGGCACGGGAACACTGGGGCACGGGAGCACTGGGGCACGGGAGCACTGGGGCACGGGAACACTGGGACACGGGAGAACTGGGGCACGGGAACACTGGGGCACGGGAGCACGGGAACACTGGGGCACGGGAACACTGGGGCACGGGAACACTGGGGCACGGGAGCACTGGGGCACGGGAGCACTGGGGCACGGGAGCACTGGGGCACGGGAGCACTGGGGCACGGGAGCACTGGGGCACGGGAACACTGGGGCACGGGAACACTGGGGCACGGGAGCACTGGGGCACGGGAACACTGTGGCACGGGAGCACTGGGGTATGGGAACACTGGGGCATGGGAACACTGGGGCATGGGAACACTGGGGCACGGTAAAAATAGGGCACGGAACACTGAGGCACGGGAACACTGGGGTATGGAACACTGGGGTATGGGAACACTGGGGCATGGGAACACTGGGGCACGGTAAAAATAGGGCACGGGAACACTGGGACACAGTAAAAATGGGGCACAGGAACACTGGGACATGGTAAAAATGGGGCACGGGAACATTGGACACGGTAAAAATGGGACACGAGAACACTGGGCAGGGGAACATTGGGACACTGTAAAAATGGGGCACGGGAGCACTGGGGTACTGAAAGACTGAGGCACAGGAAGACTGGGACATGGTGAAAATGGGGCACGGGAACACTGGGGCACTGGAAACACTGGGACACGGGAATACTGGGGCACGGGAACATGGGGACACGGTAAAAATGGGGCACGCGAGCACTGGAACACTGGGGCATGGGAACATTGTGGCGCGGGAAAAATGGGGCACGGGAACATTGGGACACGGTAAAAATGGGACACGGAACACTGGTGCAGGGGAACATTGGGACACTGTAAAAATGGGGCACGGGAACACTGGGACATGGTAAAAATGGGGCACGGGAGCACTGGGGTACTGGAAGACTGGGACATGGTAAAAATGGGGCACGGGAACACTGGGGCACTGGAAACACTGGGACACGGGAATACTGGGGCACGGGAACATGGGGACACTGTAAAAATGGGGCACGGGAGCACTGGAACACTGGGGCATGGGAACATTGTGGCATGGTAAAAATGGGGCACAGGAACACTGGGGCACGGGAACATTGGGACACTGTAAAAATGGGGCACGGGAACACTGGGACATGGTAAAAATGGGGCACGGGAGCACTGGGGTACTGGAAGACTGGGACATGGTAAAAATGGGGCACGGGAACACTGGGGCACTGGAAACACTGGGACACGGGAATACTGGGGCACGGGAACACTGGGGTATGGGAACACTGGGGTATGGGAACACTGGGGCATGGGAACACTGGGGCACGGTAAAAATAGGGCACGGGAACACTGGGACACAGTAAAAATGGGGCACAGGAACACTGGGACATGGTAAAAATGGGGCACGGGAACATTGGACACGGTAAAAATGGGACACGAGAACACTGGGGCAGGGGAACATTGGACACTGTAAAAATGGGGCACGGGAGCACTGGGGTACTGAAAGACTGAGGCACAGGAAGACTGGGACATGGTGAAAATGGGGCACGGGAACACTGGGGCACTGGAAACACTGGGACACGGGAATACTGGGGCACGGGAACATGGGGACACGGTAAAAATGGGGCACGCGAGCACTGGAACACTGGGGCATGGGAACATTGTGGCGCGGGAAAAATGGGGCACGGGAACATTGGGACACGGTAAAAATGGGACACGGGAACACTGGTGCAGGGGAACATTGGGACACTGTAAAAATGGGGCACGGGAACACTGGGACATGGTAAAAATGGGGCACGGGAGCACTGGGGTACTGGAAGACTGGGACATGGTAAAAATGGGGCACGGGAACACTGGGGCACTGGAAACACTGGGACACGGGAATACTGGGGCACGGGAACATGGGGACACTGTAAAAATGGGGCACGGGAGCACTGGAACACTGGGGCATGGGAACATTGTGGCATGGTAAAAATGGGGCACAGGAACACTGGGGCACGGGAACATTGGGACACTGTAAAAATGGGGCACGGGAACACTGGGACACGGTAAAAATGGGGCACGGGAGCACTGGGGCACTGGAAGACTGGGACATGGTAAAAATGGGGCACGGGAACACTGGGGCACTGGAAACACTGGGACACGGGAATACTGGGGCACGGGAACATGGGGACACTGTAAAAATGGGGCACGGGAGCACTGGAACACTGGGGCATGGGAACATTGTGGCATGGTAAAAATGGGGCACAGGAACACTGGGGCACGGGAACACTGGGACACGGTAAAAATGGGGCATGGGAGCACTGGAACACTGGGGCATGGTAAAAATGGGGCACGGGAAAACTGGGACACGGGAAGACTGGGGCACGGGAGCACTGGGGCACTGGAAGACTGGGGCAAGGGAACACTGGAACATGGGAACATTGCGACGCGGTAAAAATGGGGAACGGGAGCACTGGGGCACGGGAACACTGGGACACGGGAAGACTGGGGCACGGAAACACTGGGGCATGGGAGCACTGGGGCACTGGAAGACTGGGGCACGGGAGCACTGGGGCACTGGAAGACTGGGGCATGGGAGCACTGGGGCACTGGAAGACTGGGGCACGGGAGCACTGGAACACTGGGGCACGGGAACACTGGAACACTGGGGCATGGGAACATTGCGACACGGTAAAAGTGGGGCACAGGAACACTGTGGCACGGTAAAAATGAGGCACGGGAGCACTTGGGCACTGGAAGACTGGGGCACGGGAACACTGGGGCATGGTAAAAATGGGGCACGGGAACACTGGGACAGTAAAAATGGGGCACAGGAACATTGGGACACGGTGAAAATGGGACATGGTAAAAATGGGGCACGGGAGCACTGGGGTACTGGAAGACTGGGGCACGGAAAGACTAGGACATGCTAAAAATGGGGCACGGGAACACTGGGGCACTGGAAACACTGGGACACGGGAATACTGGGGCACGGTAAAAATGGGGCACGGGAGCACTGAGATACGGTAAAAATGGGGCACGGGAGGACTGGGTTACCGGAAGACTGGGGCACAGGAACACTGGAGCACGGGAAGACTGGGACACGTTAAAAATGGGGCACAAGAGCACTGGAGCACTGCAAGTCTGGGGCACGGGAACATCAGTTATTTTCCCTCCACAACACCTTAAATCCCAGTCAAGTTAAAATAAAAGCTTTTACATTTTATTCAAATTAAAGATTGTGTTTAGGTCAGGGGTCAAGCTTGTACCAATTAATCATGTTTAAGGAACTGAAGTCGTTGATACCCTGTAAAAAATTGTTTCAATCATTTTTTTTAAATACAAGTTTCAGAGGGTCAATTTACATTGAATGCATGCATGATCAGAGCAGTTAATATACGCTTCACAAAATCATTCTTCTACATATCAAAACTGAAATATCATTCTCTCGAAATAGAAACAGTTCGCCTGCATTATATATGAGCACTAATGAGATTCCACTGATCAAACTGAAGGATTCCAGCAGAACAATCCTGAAATAGATTCTCAGTGCCAAGGCCTGGAGTGAGGATGGGTGAATCTCACAGAGAAATGTCATCCAGATTAGATTCATTTATTTGCAGAATTGGCATTAGCCGTTACTTTCGATCGATTTGGACGTTCAGCATGAGTTAAATTATGTGTTTAGATGTCTATCAAAATGTAAAGCAGGGTTGTTTGAGAGATTTCAGTATCTCAATTTAAGGATCATCATGAACATCTCTGGATCATGTTTTAGTTGTTGAAGGGTGGCGTGACTTACCCCGTGGGGCTCTGGGAATGAGTTCTGTCCCGACACAAACTTCTCGTTCTGAGGTTTGGACAAACTACCTTTGTCATGTGACTTACCAGCATCTCTTCATAAATCCTCTCCCGTGGCCTCATGGGATAGTAAAGTGTCCATCGTGAACACACTTCAGAATCTCACCTGAAGTATTATGTTCAGATGGCAGCCTAGTCATTTCAATGGCAAAGTGTCTCCCAATCAATCTGAATTCACCCTATATCAGATTAAGAACATTCAGATGGTTTAAACATGCACATTTATCAGAAATTACTGCTCATTACAAGATTTTAAGAAAGCACAACAAATTAGTTCAGTCTTTTGAGATTTCAGATTCAACAGTCTTATAGTTTTGCAGTTGGGAGGTGTTGTCTAAAATGAGGGCTAGTCACGGTCTCTCCGAGTATGTGCTGTCACTTTTGCACCATGATGTCATTGTTTGCTAGATAAAGATGGGTTGTTTGCCCCAGTTTCCTGGATGTCCACCATCTGAAACTTGGTTTTCCGGGTTCACCAAAGGATGACTGTGGACTGGCGGGCCATCTCTCCCATTAAACACATTTGCAAGTATTTGCATTTCAACCAAACCAAACCACTGCAGCAAATGGACAAAACAATGATCACTTAATGCTGTGCAAGTCTGAAGGTTAGTTTTAAACATCGCGAGTTGCCAGAGCGCTACTTAATACTCTTAAAAATCGGATTAGCACAGAGATGTCTCTCGAGTCTTGTTCCCTATTGACACGGTTAATAGAGTTCACAATTTAACGAAACAAAAAAATGGTGTAGGATTTACTTTGAAACAATTTGCACTCATAATTACAAAGATACGGCAAGAAACACATTGAAGAAAATGAAGAAATTAGGCAGAAAGACTGAAATAGTATGTAAAACTCTTCAATAATCTCTGTTTTGATTAAATTTGAATGATGAATTCCTTCATCATTGTATAAATATAAGCACTTTTCACAAAACTGAAATGTGGATTAATAACAATGAAACACTAGATTTTATAAAGGTATTTATTCCGTAAATAGAACTTTCATAACATCAGCAATAAACATATTCACTGTGAGGAGAGTACAATAAGAAGAACATGTGTTTACACAAAGAAAAGATGAAACTGCAACATGGATGATTGACATCACAGCTAGATCAGGTATTCCCAGGTCTAGATCGAGTCTTATTGCTAATGTCTGTGGCATTTACTGCGTTGCTATATAATCAATGAAAACGCATTATATAGCAAAACAATTCAGCCGTTTGATTCTAACGCAAGAACTGAAACAGTTATGATCAACATTGAGATGAGAAGTGATATACAAATTAAAACTAGAGAGAAATAGTACCAAAATAGAGTAATCCACAATTGATTATGTAACCGTTCTCCATCATAAAACCTGATTCTCCAACTGCCACCCGGGTCACGGCACCAGATTTCTGGCCTTCGCAGCAAAAATAAAGACTAGACTCCTCAAAATGGGAGCGTTTATGTCGAGTTCACTTTTAGGCCTCTGTTACAGGGATATTGAGACAGACTGACCAAAGTGTAGCATGCAGTCGGATATCATAAACTTGAATATAGTTGATCTAAGCAAGTTTAAAACGGTTGTCTCGATGCTCCGGCCTCACAGTAACCCAGACTATGCCCTCTTACGTGATTAAATACACACACGCATACACACAACCAAACAGCCTTGACAAGTGGTTAGCACCACAAGCAGAAAAACAATGAACACGGCAACAATGATAAATTAACTGATGGCAATAGTTAGAAATGAACATTTAGCATGTGCAAGACAGGACAGGAGAGATGATATGCAGGCACATGACTGACGGAGGTGAACGTGACCGAGTTCAAGGACGATATATGCGAGGTTTCCATCCCGCAACATTCATGCATCATGATAATCTGTACAGTCCAAGTACAGGTAGGCATCTTAGGGTAGGAGGCTACAGGTTTGTGAGCAACTGCGCTCACGTTTAATACCTTGAAAATCAGGCAATTAAAAGAGGGAATTATGGCTTCAAACAGACCCCCTCGTTTTCCTCAGGAAAGACGGTGGCCCTCTTCCTACAGTTTCGTGGTTTACGAGCAGAAACGTTCAAGTCAGACACATCCTTTGGTTTTTCTGCGTATCCCTTGTTGCGTATCCCGCCGCTCTGATTAACAGAGCTCTTAAAGTGAGACATCAGTGGAGGTCTGGCTGGTGATTGGACAAGGGGTCGAGGCTAGGCATCTTCAGGCTCCAGACTGGGGCTGGTGCATTAACAACGAGACACCTCCATGGGCGAGAGCGTCAGGATGCTCCGGTCATTGGAGAAGAAGGTCTCGGAGTCACTCCAAGATCTGGAAGTATCAAGGAAATTGCGAACAGTGAGGGGGACAGTGTGGATGCTTCTGTGTTCAGCACATTACCATTCAATGAGCTCGATTCACATGCTCTATATTCACAACCTGTGAGGACCTGAATATTAGAGATTAGATTCATATCAAGCTATCCCCACCCAATTCAAACAGATGTTATAAAAGTAACAGACACATCTGTCCTTTCTATCATAGATTCAATTTATCTAATTTAGAACTTAAGTATGTTACGCTATTTTAAGGTGGCGTAGTTACATTGTATTAGCAATATTAAAGGGTTAGTTCACCCAAAAATGAAAATTCTGTCAGGAAATGAATAGTTGGAATAAAGTCGTTATTTTTGTTGTTTTTTGCGCACAAAATGTTTTCTCGTCACTTGATAAACTTAAGATTGAGCCACTGTAGTCACTTGGACTATTTTAATGATGTCTTTACTAACTTTTCAAGGCCAGCAAGTTTCAATCCCTCAAGAAGGCTATGGACTAGTATGCAGGAGTGATCCAGCTCTCAGATTTCATCAAAAATGTCTTAATTCGTGTTCCGAAGATGAACGAATGTCTTACGGGGTTGGAACAACATGAGGGTGAGTAAATACTGACAGAATTTTCCTTTTTGGGTGAACCAACCCTTTAATAACTACATGTACGAGTTACGTTTAAGGTTAGTTACTTGTAATTAAGCATAATTAACTATTATAATATTTTATTACTATAGTAAGTACATGTAGTAACGTGTAACTCTATGCCACCTTAAAATAAGTGTTACCCTTAAGTATATTTTACAATGCAAATGATTAAATTGTATAAATGAATATATCTACATTGCATCGACCACCTTTTTATTTAAATATCGAGATCTGCATCAATTCTTACACACAAAAAAAATCATTTAGAAGTCTTAATATATATATATATATTTTAAAATCCTTAAAAGTTAAATCAAAAATTAAAATTCTGTCATCCTTTAAGGCCAATTTATACTTCTGCGTCAAGGGTACGCCGTAGTGTACGGCGTAGGCAACGCAAGTAGGTGATGCCATTGTGAGCATTTCAAGTCTTGGTTGCTCTGCAGTACTGCTCCGAAACTCTAGTTGGCGGCGGAGGGTTTTAATGTTCCACTGTGTTTAGAATCCCCACGGCTAGCTTACTACAAGCAATGGCGACTGAAAGAGAGCGGATCATGTTGGAGTTGGAGCTTATTGAGGTAGTGAAATTACTAAAACAAAAAGGTAGAAACGAGAGAAGATGTCAGACGAGAGGGTACGTGCGGATATGCGTAGGAGGAAATGCGATCCCAGATAGCAAACTGACATTGAATCAACGTGGAAATATGACATCGAAACAACGTTGATCTGACATTGTTTTGCTCATCGAATTAACGTCGAACCAACGTCAGACGCGTCATTCTTTCAAAACTAATGGAAAATCAACTTGAAATCAACGCGTTGTTTCAACGTTATGAAAGCAAACCAATTTTCGATTTCATTTAGCTTTGAAGAATGCCGCGTCTGACGTTGATTCAACGTTAATTCGATGAGCAAATCAACGTTGTTTCAATGTCATGAGAGACGTCGTTTCCACGTTGATTCAACGTCAGTTTGCTGTCTGGGATGCTACCAAGCCGACCAATCCCAGATCTTGCGGTCCGCATCGCCGCGGCGTGTAGTTACATTTTTGAGGAGGTGCGCGTCAGGCTACGGCGAAGGGTACACGGTATGGTACGCCCCTATGCGTATGCTACGCCGTACCTACTGCACGCACTCTACGCAGAAGTATAAATTGGCCTTATACAATATGGTAAACGCAAGTTCGAGTTTCTGCAAGAACTAATAAGGTTTGTTCTCGCGCATTGATCAAACAGTTGAGCTTTCTCAAACGCCAATGTTTTCGGCTGAATAGACTTTTAATGGTGGGACAGAAATCCCTCCAGTTTCAATAAAAGATCTTCATTTGTGTTCTGAATGACGTGAGGGTGAGTAATTAATGACAGGATTTCATTTTTTGGGTGAACTAACCCTTTAACTGTCCTTCATTTTTGGTATTACTTGATTTAACTTATTATTTAACTGATTTATCTCACTTTAAAACAAATAAATCCATCTTGTTAGGTTAAAATGACCAAATATCTTGTATTATGTCTAATATATCATTTCAAACGATGGTCTAAAATGCATTTTAATTTGACACGTCAAACAATCTCTGAGGAATGGCTAACTTTAGCTTTGCATTTGCATCTTGTTTGGTTCCATGATTAAGTTTACGGTCTTGCCATTGTGTAAATGAGTTATTAATTATTGGGGTACAAGAGTATAGTGCATGAAGATCAGCAAGAAACAGACAAGAGTCACAGCCAATGGAGAAATGGATGAGGAAACGTTAGTGCAAGATGGGTTAATGGACATGGTTAATGGACAATAAACAAATATAAACACAACATCCTTCCACAGCCCTGGCATTCACATAGATTACATTCTCGTGAACGTATATTAACCTTTTTCTAGGCATAATATGTTGGGTATGGTACCTATGGTATATATGAAACTAAGATAATTTACAGTATACAAGTAGAAACCAATTCATAACATAAATCGAGTACTTGTAGAAAAATATGTGTATATAGGTTTACTATAAAATGCATATAATATTTGTAAATAGAGTGGAATTAAGCAGCCCTTGAGGATCTGAGCCGTTGCGAAGCCATGTTCCTCAAACGCCAGACCTGCTACTCTTGAACACCAGAGGGCATTGTCTTCATCAACAGATCAGCCATATTAGAAACAGATCCATGCTATATAAGAGCAAAAATACACTGATAGCTACAGTAATTATCTTTGGATTACGTGTAAGAAAGTAGTACAGGGCAAATTAAAAGTACCATCTTCATATGTTGCAGATGAAGACAACCGTTTTAAGATCTTGAAGAGGTAAAAAGTTAGAGCGTGTTTTACAGTATATCATTAAATGAATGCATATTCAGGGTACACGTGGCTTACTGGCTTCAAACCATAGTAAACAATCTCTTTCATTACCTAAAGCAGTGGTTCTCAATTGGTTTTGCTGTAGACATCATGTGATGTACCGAAGGCATACACAAATACCCGAACACTGAACAGTAAAGGAAACACTGTTTAGGAGGATGAGTTGGCTTCATGTTACCAAGTAACGGATGATTTTGTGCCAAACCAACAGAGTGTGATTGGATGCACAGACATAAAACAAACAAAAGATATGCGACACGACTATAGAGAATTGGCTAGAAGCAAAGTAGGAGACGAGACTCAAACTCAGATTGTCTGAAGCGTGTTTAGTGCGACATGAAGCCGTCCAACATGGGAAACGTTAGTCCTTCCTACAAACAAATTTAAAACAGCAACATACGAGCCATTTTTAGACCCACCAGTTGAGAACCACTGGAAGAAAAGCAGCATAGATCATTGATAAATGCAACAACTTATAATAGTTTAGATGCTTCATTTGCGACAGCATAAGACGGAGAGGGAAATAACAGGGTCAACGAACATCGATGAACACATACTCTGGCGTTCATCGATTGCTTAACATACTTGAATAGGAAACGCTGCCCTCATGCAGTTACACACACTGATTTGACTTCCGTAACTGTGCGTTCACACCGGACGTGAATAGCGCGTCAAATTCGCGTCTAGTTTAACGTTTGACCACTTTGGGTTAACTCGCGCATCAAGAGTGAAACTGACGCGCCGTAAAAACAAAATCGAAACCCATTGGCGGCCATCTTTTTTATGTTGATCGAGCATTCATCGAGAAAGTCACCGAGTATTTTCTCTGGAGAGCAGAACAGTGGCGTGGGGATCATCGTCGGCGTATTTGTGGCGAATCGTTTGGCGAGTTTCACCATTTGCTCGCTCCAGGAGCTGCGCTGGATGACGGCCGCTGTCCGCGCCCAGTTTGATGACCTGTTGTCCCGCATCGGAGCGAGGATCACCCTCGCCCTCATCCATCTAATCTGTCATTTAGTTTGATGATAAATAGAGCTAACCTCCAAAAGTTATTAACCTGTCCTGTGATTTTTTCTCTCTCACGTCCAGACACGAACTTGTGCACAGGTATGTTGGTTGTCTTTACATCATAATAATATTTCATATAATCTAGATATGGAATAAATAACATTCAATAGAAAATGAACATGTCTCGTATATTGAAATAAAGTTTTAAGAGATCAAATATTTGCTTTGTTGTGCATTAGAACCATATTACCAAATAATAATATTAAAGCATCCAGATCCTTCACCACGTGACAGCAGCAGGCTCCTGATTGGTTGACGCCAAAGTTCAGATTTTTCAACTCGGGCGGCAGACGCGAATTCGCGTCAAACACGTGAACGCACAAATAGCACTAACTAAATCATTCGCGCGTAACGTGCTAAACGCACCATTCGCGCAAATTATGCGTATTCGCATTTACCGCGCCGCGCTCTACGCCTCATTCGCACTACAGGAATCTTTTACGTGCGTAACGCGTCTTTGCATTGACTTACCATTGAAATCATTCGCGCCTATTCGGATCCGGTGTGAACGCACCATAAGGCTTCGAGTTAAAAGTAACAACAAAAAAAGATGAACGAAAGCAATCCTCTCGAAAGACTACAGTTACCAGCGTCTCACTAAATCACTCACGATGTGGTCCCTTTTTTCTTTGAACTAAATGAGCCAGTGGCTCCCGTTGGCCAGTCAGAGCCGAGACTCCTCTAGTACCCTGCGCTTCAATGGCAGTGTTCGAGCCGTTAAACTGGAGCTGGAGACCAGGTCCACTGCGGAGTGGCTTCCCAAAGTGCGGATACAGACGGTCAAGACGATTAGGCTTAGGAGTGCATTACAGTCGCATGCCATCATCACAAGCCCCTCCGCCGAGAGGAACACACGCAAGGCAAAGACGCGGATTACAACACTTCAACAGGGATGCAACGTCTCAGAACACGCAATGACATGGATCAAGTCATATAGTCCAACATTCGATATTTGTATAAACTGGCACTATAAACGTTTGCCTTGCTAATAACTGGACGAGACGACTTCAGCGTTTATGGGCTCGTGTGGAGGCACAATATTTAAGGTGAATCTTCAGCAGAGAACATTTATCAGCAGAGACACGAACACCAGCAAAGGAGGACGCACCTCGAGAGATGATGAAAGACGAAGACAGTGAGTTGGCAGATTCACGTCTCCTTGTATAGGTACGTACCTGGAGACTTCTAACTAATCTTTGTAACATTAAAGGCAAATGAAAGCACCCGTCTGTAATCATTAGGGAATGCTTGAGTGCTTGGCGGCCTCACTGGTCCCGGGCCGCGGGCTCGTCGTGCTCCAGCTTGTAGGAGATGTGTTTACAGCATAGGCGAGAGAGAGAGAGGTCACACCTGGAGGCTCGTGCGGGGTCGCACCGGCCCGTCATGCGCTCCACCAGCCGGCCCAGCCGTGAGCAGGCGTTCTGCCCCTCCGAGAAGCAGCACACCGAGTCCACGCATCCGATGCCCTTGTACTCCTCAATAGACTGCAGGAGGAAAAGGAGAGGTGAGCCAGAACACACCAAACAGCTTCTAACAAACATTTCTGTATATATCATTTGCTCATTAATGTTCATAATGGGCAATGACTAGATGCCTTTATTTTGTCATATTACACGTCAATCTGTTTTATATTTCGCAACACTTTCACAAAAACGGCACAAAATTGGGCTTAAAGGGCTAGGTAATTCTGCCATCGTTTACTCCCCCTTTTGTCGTTACAAACCTGTAAAACTTTCGCTCATCTTCAGAACACAAATTAAGATATTTGGGATGAAATCCAGCAACGTTAGACAAAAATCACAGTTCGTTACGTACCTCGGCTTTAAAGTCACGATTCGGTATGTTTTTCGATATAGCGGAAAGAAAAAAAATGCCAGAGAAATTTCCTATTTGTTAAAATTTTTCAATAAAGTGCGAGTTTTCCTACATCGTAAAACTTTCAGGTTTATAAATGGGGGTCATTTTTGAAGGATGAACAAATAATGTTTTGGTCATCACATTAAAAATAACATTTAAACATATATTTATTTATATATTATTTGAGTTCTGAAGTGTTGGAAAAAGATGTGTGAAGTACTTGAAAGCATTTCACCATTCCAGCCAAACTGGTTCCAGTTAGTGTTACTATATTAAATCCGTGGTGAATGTTGCTGGTCTGTGGACGTAAAGTATTACTAGTTCATTCCATATACAGTATAAGAAGTGGTATTGAGACAAGTGAAGCCCATTTTTAGCGATTTTTTTAGGACTTCCGTTCCTGACGCGCAGACTCAAACAGAGCTTGACGACGTAGATGTGACGTGAGCAACCCGTCTGTCTTCTAGTACTGTGGCATGAGAAATCTGAATCATTCCCTTCCGAAACATGCAGAGGTGGAGAGTGTGAATAGGAGCTGTCCATGAGCTAGAAGAAGGAGACAATTTTGCTACGTATTCTGATGAATTATTTAGTAATTTTGCCTCCACGTTTCCCCGATGCGCACGAGCTTCTCCTCCTGTCCATACGGTAATCTCTCTACTGTGCGACAGAGAGTCGCGTGGGTATGACGCAATCGTTAGCCTACTTTCACTAAAACTGCTTCTACGGGGCCATAACATAAGCTACAAGGTAATGGAGCATTTTATACATTGTCGTGTTTCTTTAGAAATAAATAAAGGACAAATGGGGTCTTCAAACGCCTCAGGTGTAAAGTTATTCGCTGTCAAAGTGACGCCAAAATGAATGGGAGTCAATGGGAATGCTAACACAAGTGAAGCTCTGCTACAAGATGGCGGCTCCCGGGAGGCTTCAACTTCCGGTCGATGGATTACCCCCTTGGTTCATTCACGGCACAATGTTTCTCCTTTCTCCTCCACAACTTTGTGGTGGTCGCATTTTGTCGGCAGGAAAAATGGTCCAAGGAATCGTTCGGTTTGTATACGTACCGAACCGGAAGCCTCGAACCGGAACGGTTCAATACGAATGCATGTACCGTTACACCCCTAGGCAACATCATTGCAACTTTCAAGGCCCAGAAAGTCCATGTGACTACAGAACACCATCTTAAATGTTATGAAGCGAGCGATGAGAATACTCTGTGCGCAAAATAACGACTTTATTCAATAATCTCTTCTCTTCCACGTCATTCTCCTGTTGACGCAGTGTAAACAGTGCAGCACTTCCTGATTCTACGTGGTGTCTTCACTACCTTTCTAGGCCTTGAAAGTTACAATGACATTGCTGGATTTCATCAAAAATATCATAATTTGTGTTCTGAAGATGAACGCGAGTCTTACGGGTTTGTAACGACATAAGAGGGAGTAATTACTGACAATTTTCGGTTTTGGGTGAACGATCCCTTTAAGGGTGTTTACAAAGGGCCTCGCTCTGTGTCATCTGTGTCAAATGTGGATTTCAAGTACTGAAAAGCCCAAAGTATACTTCAGTTTTGAAGTGAACACTTGCATAGGTATGCGCCTGACACATGCGCATTAGAAAGTTTTATCTCTGTCCAGTGTCTGTACTACTTTTGTCTAGAAGATAAAAACTTTTTTTAATCTAGCGTAGAGAGTTTCTCTTAAAGGACAACTACGGCGCAAAATGAACCTTTGGTCTAATTACACATTGCTACCTATTCAACCGTTATCTGAGATTTGATTTCATGATTGCCGAATGTAAATAGTTTTATTTCTAAAAACAGTTTAGCCTATAACGCTAGTACAATGCTAGTATATAGGGCATAGAGTAATGACAAATAAAAATCGCTTGTTATTACCACTAACAAGGCTCAAAATAGCCCCACACCAACACGACAGCATAACAAGGGTCCCTACATTAAAACCGAAGCATTGAGAACTTTGTCAGTGTCCAAACAGTTTAATAAGAAGATATTTTATACACACAGTCAACTTCGCGAATACAGGAAGAAGCCATCTTTGAAAAATAGTCTCTACCAGTCGATCTACGAACGCTGATCCAAGTGCGCTGAACTGTGCAGAATCTCATATGGTCCGTTGTTTCCGGAAGAAACACAAACACAAACCGTTTACTTGTCTTCAATATGTACACGTAGCCTACTGTTCGCGCTCACCTTATCACCTTATTTACATCTCACCAGCGCACTTGGATCGGCGTTCGTAGATCGACTGGTAGAGACTATTTTTCCAAGATGGCTTCTTCCTGTATTCGCGAAATTTACTGTGTGTATAAAACATCTGCTTATTAAACTGTATGGACACTGACAAAGTTCTCAATGCTTCGGTTTTAATGTAGGGACCCTTGTTATGCTGTCGTGTTGGTGTGGGGCTATTTTGAGCCTTTTTAGTGGTAATAACAAGAGATTTTTATTTGTCATTACTCTATGCCCTATATACTAGCATTATACTAGCGTTATAGGCTAAACTGTTTTTAAAGATAAAACTATTTACATTCGGCAATCATGGAAACAAATCTCAGATAACGGTTGACTGGGTAACAATGTGTAATTAGACTAAAGGTTCATTTTGCGCCGGAGTTCTCCTTTAAACACTTCATAAAAGCGCTAGTCAACGTGGACGTCTATTGTCGGTGCTGTTCTAGTAGGTTGTTTTTAATTTAATTTTCGACTGTAATACAAGAAACAGCCTAGTGTTGCCCTTGTAAACTAACTTATTAAAAAAATAAGAAGGCGCATACGCAAGCTGAGTGTACATAGTATAGGTGGTTTGTAAAATCGAGTTGTACATGAAACCTAGCCTATCTGTAAAAAGCAAGTGTGCCGCACACAACCTGAAATGTGAAGCCAAAATATTTGTATCGCCCCCTGGTGACTGGCTGCAGTACAGGTCTTAAAACTCGTCCTCTCAAACCAAACCAAAACATCCGATTACAATTCCTCCCCCAAAAATGGTTTCTGTCAATTACAGAAGTTCTCATCAGGCTAAGTGGTAATTATTTTTAGTTAGTTAATTATTTGATGCTAGCATCAAGATTGACAGCTGTGTTTGCGGGGGGAAGCTTGATACCGCGGCTACACCTCATGGACTCAGGCTCCACATCATCTAATCATTGATTTCAACGGCCACTCCAAGAATATTTTCACTTCATTTTTCTATAGTGGAAAGAAGTGGAGACACGTCAACCATCTTTTTTACAGTTTATGGTAAAACTGAAGCAAACTTTGGATTAAAGGGGATGTGAGAAGCACAATATACAGACCTTATTTAAAGATAATGAAATTGTGGATTAGTTTCATTATTTTATGATTTGTAGTGATAAACTTAAATGAACCTTTTTAGTAAATATTAGTTCGATCAGTTTTCATACACTAACTTTATTTGAAATAGTCGATGGATATTTTTTCCCTACAATGAATTAAATGTCAGTTCAATAGATTGTCAGAGAACTTGAGAACTTGCTTTAAATGAACAAAGCAATGATGCACCAATTTGTACACTATTTGAAGAAAGTGTCACATGTGCAAATAAGACACATGTTTATAATAATAACAACACCTAAACCAAACCTTGAATATGGGACAGGACATCCCAATAATGGGAGGCATTGCTTGAAACACTGAACTCAAATCATAAATGCAGTGCATGGTTTAACATACATGTATACATGAGAGGTCTGAAATGAGACAATGAATAACCTAAAAAAA
The DNA here is from genome assembly GCF_016745375.1 of Pimephales promelas. The sequence goes on from NW_024121821.1 coordinate 2,515,268, forward strand.
AAAAAAAAGGATTAAAGTGATAAATGATGCCGTCTCTTCAGAAACACAGACATCCTTGGCCTCTGCCTGGACAGAGATTACAGTTCCACTCAACTCCTTTATTCAATACTCAATTACTGAAGACGAGCTTGTTAAATTACAGCCTGAGCAATCCAACAAGAATTAATTCAAATCAGATGCACTCAAAAAACACCCAGAGAAGAAAGAGTGTGTGTGCGGCCAGAGCTGAGGAAATCAATTCTCTGATCTCGCTCAAGCAACCTGACTAGGCATTATGCAAACTACCAATATTAACATTAAACCCCTCTTGAGCATGCCTTGCAGAATTGAGACAAACGTGTATGTTGACTAATGCATAAACGAGGACTTTGGGTCCAGCACACTTAGTTCCAGAGGAACGGTTTTTAATGATTGATCTACTAGCTCACAAATAACATGAGCTATAATGACAGACAAGTGATCCTCAAATATTTCTTGTTAACCTGAGCTCGCTGGGTTAAAGATTTAGCTATTACGACATGGACCATGGTAGTTCTGCTAAAAATAAAAAATCAAAATCAATATAAACAGGAAGTAGCTGAAAGATTGAATGCAGTGTGACTTCAACCGTGCCCTGTAGTTGTAAATAACGAGTCAGTTCTAATCAAAAGCAGAACCTGTCCAGTAATCGCTGGAGGGGTTGAGGAATAACCAGCAGATGAAAAACGACTGCTGTCATTTCATCTCAGCTACAAATAAATGTGCTAGCCATTAAACACACCACATTTACCCATTGGATACCTGTAGAGGTTTATGAACAACTGCGGCTGAAACTGCAACTCACTGTAGCAAACGTTTGAGTTCTGAGCGATGCACACCAGTCAAATCAGAAGTGAAACTAGGGTTTGCGGGAAAAATGTGAGTGATACACCAAATTCTTTACTCTGTGTGTGTGTGTGTGTGTATTGAATACAGGAGTCCCTCCTGAACTGTAAACCAAAAAATATTTGTTTTGGTGTCCAAAAAAGTGACACTTAATTAGAGCTGCAACAACTAATCGATTTATCGATTTATCAATGAAAAAGTCTAGTCACTGGACTTTAAATGAGTGAGTGATGCATTTCTATGGAAAACACCGAATGAGCTGCTGTGGGGAGAGTGCACAACCCAAGCCGTCCAAAACACGAGAAAGACGTGCTTTAAACGAACATTCATTTAGTTATTAGTGTTTATTTTAGCCTGCAAGAGGCTTTGACAGATATGTGTGCCGTTTATTGCATGCTTTCTCCATTTGTTTTCATAGCATTCAACTGGCACATTGTTTCGACAACCCTGAACAAAATGATTAATTTTGTACATTTTTTTGGTCAGATTTTCTTCCGATTAATCGATTATCAAAATAACCGTTAGACGCAGCCCTGCACTGCATTTACAACTAGTTTTGCTAAACATAAGTATATGCATTTAAAGGAGTAGTTCACTTTTTAAAAAAAAACTTGTGCTGATGATTTACTCACCCCCATGTCATCCAAGATGTCCATGTCTTTCTTTCTTCAGTCGAAAAGAAATTAAGGTTTTTGATGAAAACATTCCAGGATTTTTCTCCATATAACGGACTTCAATGGGAACCAAACGGTTCAAGGTCCAAAAGACGGTTTTAGTGCAAACTGTTCAAAGGGCTTTAAACGATTCCAGTCGATGAAAATGAACGAATCTTTTTTCATGTCATTTGGTTCACTCAACGAGCGAAATGAACAAACTGACTCAGGAAAAGATTTTGATGAACGAGTTCGAACAGGAGAGTCATGAACGCGCATCACAGAACAGAGCAAGGTGAGCATTTGAGCTTATAAAACTTAAACTTTGTTATTTATTTATTAAATGAGCGATCGTTTCGCTTGATAAGACCCTTATTCATCGTCTGGAATCGTTTAAAGCCCTTTGAACAGTTTGCAGTTTGCACTGAAAGTGTCTTTTGGACCTTGAACCGTTTGGTTCCCATTGAAGTCCATTATATGGAGAAAAATCCTGGAATGTTTTCATCAAAAACCTTCATTTCTTTTCAACTGAAGAAAGAAAGACATGGACATCTTGGATGACATGGGGGTGAGTAAACTATCTGCAAAAGTTTTATTCAAGTTTAATTGTCGCTACCACAATTTTTCAGGGGTTAATTACTAAAATCTGTACACGTAATGCAATTTGGCTGCAGTGTACACATGCTATAATAACAATAAAGAGAGCATTAGTGAATCACACATAGCTGTCAGCAACTGTTCATTCATGATGGAAAAACAGCAGCTCATTCAATGACAAACACTATTAGAGCAATCACTTGTTAAACAACGTCACAAGGATGAAGATGATCATAAAGACATGCACACATAAGGCACTTGAGATTAGATTAGTCTAATGTAACAGACCAAGGTCTAAGACTCATGCCAGCGTTAAGAGCCCCCCAGAGCTGCAGCCCTCGCTCCTGGTTACATCACGGGGAGAACGAGTGTCCCACGACCCCGCACACACACACACACAGACGGGGGTGTAGCACTACCTAGGGGAAGGGTGGGGCTGACCCAGAGGCGGAGGAAAAGCAGCGATCAGTGGCCGATTGTCCTCGCCTCTGCTCCCGATTTCAGCAGAGTCATATTCTGAGCTGACTGAAACCTTATCCGCTTCCATCTGGAAGGACAAAACAACGCGGTAAGTCTCCCGAACGGATGAAAACAGAAGAAAGGTGAACGAGCATGAAACCGCCCCACGTCCGCTGCAAGAAAACACTTCTACCGAAGTCGAGGGCTCTGTTGAGAAACCTAGTGACCAGAGGGCACTTTCTAAGGCAGCATCACACTCTTTGAGGAGAAAGCAGAGAGACACGGTTTAAATACGCTGAACGATTTGGGAATAAATAAAACAAACCAACCCTGAATAACTGGTTCCCAACAGCCTCTCTTTGTATGGTCATTTTATACTGTAATTTTAAAGTGCAGGTTTGTACAAAATTGGGAGTACCTCATGCATTGTGGATCACCAGGTTTGCTTTGTTCCTTAATTATGAATTTCCACCCACATAACTGACATGGCCAAACCAAGAGTCTTGCTATTGGTCGGTTGATGCTAATTTGTGTGTCAAAGTTCCCCAAACTTGCACCTGACATTAAATACACAAAGGGAAATGTATTGTCCATCAGGCAATATTCTTCACCATGCAGACTCCCATTGAACTGACAACGGTAAAAGTGGCCACAATTACTAGCCCCTTTCACACATGCAGTCCTTACTGGTCAATTACTTGTAACAGATCATGTGTGAACAGGACCTTTTCAAATATACCGGAAAATTGGTTCTGGCAATTTACCAGTAAGGGAAGTTCTAACGTTACCAGTATATTGCTAAAAACACTCAGCAAATGGTCATTTTGGAACGTAAAGGTGCACACAAACGTGACAAATCTCTTCACTTCGACACTAACAAACTAGTCCGTTTAAAAGACGGATTGCTTTAGTTAGTGATGGCAGAAACGAAGCTTTTCGGAACTTTGAATCAATTTGCGAAGCAATTGATTCAGTGTTTCGAGTCTCTCGAAACGCCACGCGCTGGCGACCTCTTCTGGTCAAAATGTGTAAATGCAGCAAAACACGCATGTTTTACAAATTTGTATTTAATTTTTACTTAAGTCTAATCTATCATACAAATTTAACAAATAATCTAATATTCAAATATGATGTATACTAAATAAATATGTTATTTCATTAAATTGTAGGGGTTGTTTTATTAATCTTATGGAGAGCGTGGTTAATCGGAACACTGCCTTCAAATGTCTACAAATCAATAAAATTGATCCGAGATCAGGTTAAACCATCATTGGGCACACAGAAATGACGTAAAGCCTCGTTTAGCCAAATCACGTGACTTTAGCAGTTTGATGCGAACTCCGAATCTCGAAGCAAATGATTCGACCATCACTAAATTCAGTTCTGCGAGGTCAAAGGTCAGCTAAACAAGCGCATCAGCAGGTAAAAAAACTAAAACGTTCAGATAAATGGAAACTTATCCTAGGTAAACGTAGACAAAGTCACAAACACAACGTTACGACAGATAAACTCGTGTAAAAGCTAGTGAACGCAAGTTAGATTAACTTAGATAAACCGAGGCATATACACTGTACAACAAGATTCAGGTGTAACTTTTAAGTAAGAGTAATGTTTTATGTAAGAGTACATACTTTTAGGGCGTAGTATAAGTACGCGAATTGGGACGCAGCATTTGTCTCCCTTATCAAACACACCTGATTCAACCCATCAGCTCATAATCAGATGGGTTAATGAATACACGCAGTGTTGGTGTGCCGCCAGGAACAGGGTTGGGAAACACTGGATTAGATAATTGCATTAATGAGAAATTGAACAGGTGTTCCTAATAATCCTTTAGGTGAGTATATATATATATATATATATATGGGACCTCAGCACTATTTCCGGACAGTTTACCAGTTTGGTATACTAATAGTACAATTGTAGGCTATTTATATTAAATAAAAATGTAAATGTATTTGTAATTTACTTTGAATTAAATACATATATTTCAAATACATTTACTTTTCACTAGGGGGATCTTGAGATAGAGATTGTACTTTTATTGGTGGGTCCTGGAATGGGAAAGTCTGGGAACCCCTGCTTTACATTATTAAAATGTTCTCCGCATCAAGGTCTTTTTAGATCTGTTCACTGAAAGGAACCCAAAATAGTTTTTCTTTAGCATTGTGACAAAAAGCCACATCACATGGATTTAAATAGCTATATTTTGTACAGCACTTTGGTCAACCAAGGTTGTTTTAAATGTGCTTTATAAATACAATAAACTTGAAACTTGAACTTGATCTCTATTTAAGAGTGTGTGAAGCTGCCTTAGAAGGGTTGAACACATAAAGTCAAGTCACTTGGTTTGGAAACAGAGCAAACAAGCTGTCAAAATCAGATTTTAATGGGGTTTTTTTTTTACCCTTTTTTAATGGTGCCTTGCTGTAGCTGGACTGGAGCTCATTTCCCTGCTCGTTGGTAGAGAGTAAAGATACAATCGTGTTGGGTGCATGCAGTCCAGGAACACATTTATTTTTCATACGCTGGTGCACAAAGAGCAGCGAGCTCAAGGCCGTGCTGCACGAGGAAGCTTACGTCTGCTTTAAATCTGGCCTACACACTCATGCACTTGCAGGTAGCGGGTTACGCATGCAGGGTGAAGAGTTTCTCTCACACTCCTCTTTGAACGCATGTTAGTTTGTCCTGCCGCATGCAGTGTGGGAGTGTCTCTCCTACTCTACCTAATCTTGCCCAGCTGATTCTTGGCTCTGGACAGAGGCTGAAGTGCGATGAAGTCGTCACCTATAGCCACGCGGTTGGTGTACATCTACAGGACACACACAGAGGGTCAGTAAAGAGAAGGAAGAGTCACATGTGCAGTTATACACTCAAGACCACAATGCAGCAACCACACACATTCAGAAATGAGAAAGACAGGAAACAGGAAGCGAGCGGTCGACGTAGAGAGAGAGAGAGAATGCACTCGGAGCGATCGGGTGTCATCCGCAGGGCAGCGTGTGCTGACGGCAGAGGTGGGGGACTCGAGTCACATGACTTGACTCGAGTCTGACTCGAGTCACAATTTTCAGGACTTGTGACTTGCTTGATTAAAGTACAAAAATGACTTGACTTGACTTTGACTTGAGAACAAGTTACTTGAGACTTGACTTGACTTGAAGTGGAAGACTCGACAATGACTTGAACATATAATAAACAAACAGCAATACAGTTAATTAAAATATATATTATGACGTCAGCATCAATATATCGGCATCTGTGCCTTTACGCTGCTCAATTCAAACCGCGCCAAACGGAAGTTCCGGGAGTCTCACGCATATTGATAGCGTCTCCCTGATGCCCGCAAATGAGTTAAAATCTCCCGGAATCTAGAGCGAGATACTGCGCGTATAACATAGGCTACATAGCGTGCGGCGTGTGCACGGCAGAGATATGGGAAGCCAAACAAACCAAAAGTGGAACGAGACAGCGGGGCTTTACAGAGCTCGTGCCGCGCAGACATGTCATCTGCACGGTTCAATGATCCGAGCCGCGCAGCCGATTCGTCAGCGCAGCGCGGACGTGTTTCCTAGCGACACTCAATAGTCAGCGCTGTACTGACCAATTTAAAGCAACGCAAACCATATGCTACATACTACATGCAAATAAATGTACAATAAAGAAACCCCTCCTTCCTTACAAAGAATTGTTCTCTACTGAAGTTTAGGAGTTAATTATGGAGAATTCCATAATTAAAACAATCATTTGTTAATATTTATGTAAATTTAATATATAATATACATAATATTATTTAATATGTAATATTTATTAAATATAAAATATGTTAATATAACATATTACCATTTTTATTTTATATTTATTTTAAACATATTTTAAATATGTTAATATAACATATATTAACCCCCCCCCATATAATTGAGATATACCTCCCTGAAATGAATTCTTGTAGGTTGGGATGTCTGTATATGCAGCATAGATATATACACGGCTGTGCAGCTGCAAATGCGTTTTACATATAGGTTTCAGTAAATCGAGGAAAAGGAGTTTCCGAAGACATTTGTTGGCTATGATAAGAAAAACTACTGAATTAAAAAAAAAATTGCATTTTATATTCTCATACATTTCATACATTTTATATTTTACATTTATATAAGATATAAGATATTACATTTTAGATTTCATACATTTTAGACCGTTTCAATTAAATTGAATTAGATTGGATTATACATCTTAGAATCGATACATCTTAGACTCTGAACGTTTTGTGTAAACAACACAATTTTATTTTATTTTCAGATATTAATGTAGCACAGATATGCATATGATTAATATAGCAAATGTAAGATACATAATGTATAAAAGTTCATCTTTTCTGTGCAAAAATAAATATGTATCGAAAAAATTTACCTCTATTTATTTTAGTAGTGTGACTTGACTTTACTTGAAACTTATCAGGACTTGACTTGACTTGCTTAGGGTGAACCCTTGACTTGACTTGACTTGCTTGATTTATCTGAACTGCGACTTGAGACTTGACTCGAGACTTGATGGTTAAGACTTGAGACTTGCTTGGACTTGACCATGTGTGACTTGTCCCCACCTCTGGCTGACGGCACACAACCGCAGCGAGACTTCAGTTACAGGCTCACACAGGGATGTAGGCAAAGTGTCAATGGAAGGATTAAGACAAGAAAGAAAGAAAGAAAGAAAGAAAGAAAGAAAGAAAGAGAACGGTTTAATTTCCCCACAAAAAAGGCAGAGAGTGAGACACGAGTAAAACTTCTTTTCACCCCTCGCACTATCCTACACATATATCGGCAAAAAAATTTGCAAAAATTAATCATACAAAGCCGATATATGGCATAATCCAAATTTTTGGGCTCATCTCTCTCATTCGGCACAAACGGAAACAGGGCTCGACGTTGAGCTCATCATGTACTCATCCTTCCGGCAAGTAAACCGTCCTTCGCTTGTCAGGGTAAAAAAAGTATATTCTTTTTGTGTTGTAAATATAATTTAATCTGAAGCAATATTCCCATCATTTGACATGTTTAAATCTGTAAATTTGGGATAATACTTGTCATTTTTACAGAAGTTGTAGCATATTCCTTGTGTAAAGCTACAAAACTTGTTTGTCTCAGTGTTTATTAACCCTCTGAGGACGGAGTGGGCGGCACCGCCCAAAATCTATTCTTTTATAAATCTATAAAAACTATTCATGATAGAGAGGCTTTGTCGTCTTCCTCAGATTCCACTGAAAACAGCGATAACCGGACACCCGGCTTGTATAGACACGTCAAAGGCCAATGAAATCAATGTTGTTTGGCAGATTCACGAGCAACAACCAATGGAAAAATTGCAGATGGAGGAATATTTTTCTTACCCAATCAGAGGAAGGTTACCATGACGTATTATAGCAAATCAGAGGACTCTGTAGCCTTTCAAGAGTGATACTATATAGTAAGGGATATGACGCAAACAGCGTCGAGTGGTGGAGGAGACGACAGAAAGCGAACGGACGCATCGAGTATAAACAAGGCTTTACGGAGCAAGAGCGCGCTGAGATTTATATGAGAGAGAGACAGAAGAATTCTAATATATATATATGAAGAGTTCAGATGCAAAAGCCTCTAAATGCCATTTGAAATTTTCTTCTTTAATGATGATTTTTGTCAAACTTGTATATTTAAGTTCAGTAATTTCACTTAAATGGCAATGATAATTACCTATTAATTGTTATTTAAGTGAAATTACTGAACTTAAATATACAAGTTTGACAAAAATCATCATTAAAGATGAAAATTTCAAATGGCATTTAGAGGCTTTTGCATCTGAACTCTTCATATATACATAAAATTATAGCATTATTTATTATTTTAGCTGTTTTATGATGGCAAGCAGTAAACGATTTACGGTGGAACAGGCTCTGGAACAATTACTGGAGAGTGACGAGGAGAAATGTCTAAGCATTCCCAAGAAAAACGCCTGGGACTATTTGTAAATAAAGTTAGATTTTTCATTGTTCTTTACTCATTTTATTTAACAATTACATGTCTGTCCAGAAAAGGCTTTGACAAGTATATATTTTTTGTTCAAAAACTGTTCACTATTGTTGTGTGATGTGTGATTTTCAGAAATAAATGACAAAAATCGAATTTCCGTTTTTGAAATTCTCTAGTATATTGTACATTTTTCACTCATACTTCATTTATAAACACATTACATGCATGATTATGTTAGCTTAGGGTCTTCTGAATCCATAGACACCAAACACATAGTGTTTCATCTCCATTACATATACTGTAGTTTATAAGCCTAAATGTAAAAATAGAGAAAACGGACCAAAAAGGGCTTAGTCCCCAGAGGGTTAAGGTCTGAAATAAAACAAGAGGAGAACTGATATATTCCAGCACTATCTGTGATATAGTTATACTTAAATAATAAGAAATAATAAGAAATGACTCTTTACATTAAGGTAGTGGCCTGGTGAGTGTTGGGGGAATCGCTTTTTTCTCTATTTTTCGTCAAACTGCAGTTTTTGTTCCCGCAATTTCATCGCATAAAGAAAACGGCCCGCATAATCAAGGATTTTTGCCCGCAACAATCACAAAAAAACAGGAAGGACTGGTAAATGAGGAACTTTAACATGTCAGTGAGGAAGTTTTTTTCACACAAATACTAACAGAAAGTAAACATGACGCTACAACCTGCCATTATCTATTCTCATAATTCAACCAGACATGCTAGCCCTCCCAGAGTCTAGACATATGCAGAAGATCTGCCATATCTGTGATGCTGCATGTCTGAGTGAGCTCGAGTGAAGCTGCTGGTGAGAGTTCATGCGGTGACGTGAGCCACATGCTTCAGTGTCAGCTTAGAAAGCATAAATCTAGCACAATATTAGCATCTCTCTCACCATCTGGATCGGTGTTTGAAGTGTGACGCTCACCTGAGACTTCTGCGTGCTGGTTGGGTGCAGGTGCCTGTAAAAGACCTTCTTGATGACATCAGGAAACAGGCAGGTGATGATGATGATGATGATGGCGAACCAGGCTGAGCCGCTGGACAGCAGCTGAACGAAGACGAAGTACATGTCCTGTGTGTGAAGGAACGGCCTGACGGAGGGGGAAACATCTCCAGTTAGTTGAAACCAACATATATTTTTTGATACAAATATTCAAAATATCCAACTACTGAGCAAACGGCCAATTGTTTCAGAGGCAGAGCCAAATATTGAGCTCAACATCTTGACTAAAATCCACAGTACACTGTGCGGCTGGTCATGAGGGACCGGATCCAACGTAAGAGCAAACCGTTTTTACCAGCAAATCAACAAAATTCAATAAACACAGTTTAGAAGGGAAACAACCAATTTAAACATCGTTCCTGACTTTCTCACACTGGACAAATAATAAAACGCAGTAACCGGAGATTACAGCGCAAAGATTTGAACAGGGTTTCTGCAGGTTTCACAAAATCAAATTTAAGACTTTTAAAGGCCTTTTTAAGATCATTATGAATGAAATTTAAGACCTATATCATGAAAAAAAAAAAAAAAAAAAAAACATACAAAGGAAACGCAGAGTCTCAAAACTATTCGCAAAGTAATTTAATTTATTCAAACTGAACATTCGTCGAAAATCAGCACGAACGGTCCCGTGATTTTGGAAATTAGTTATGTTTCTGTTTTAATAAAACCCCCAATTCCAAAGCACGCAATGTAGGCCGTTTTATCTTCCCCACACCTGAAGGATTTAGCGATGTCAGAGTCCGGAAACATCGTTTGAAAGAATGTAGGACTGGCGTCTTGTCACCGTGTGGAGAAACCAGAGCACCTCCGCTTTTAGTGTCGGCTCTGATCCAAAAGCAAAATCCAAATCAGCAAAACCTGATCTAGTTGGGGGTCTTAAGCACATTTTCGCGCAAATTCATCTAAAAGCGGCAAATTTGGCACAGATTTGGCTCAGGTCATACTTAAATGATTTAGCTAGGGCGCCGGAGCCAGCGACCCTCGGGGCCAAGATGGCGGCCAAATCCAATATGGCCGCTGCCCGAAAAGGGTTCCGGCTATAACTTTCGAACCAAATGAGTTACAAATACAAACTTGATATGTTTTTCAGCTTAATTGATCATGGGAAACACATAGAAATGTTTATATTTATGACCAAACATATCTGGACCCCTTGATCCTCCAATTCCAATATGGCCGCTGTCAAAAAAAAAAAAGCAGTTTGGGCTGTACAACCACGCCACTGCGCTATGTATCGTGTTTTTAAAATAAATAATAAAAACATGTTGTCATCTGTAAAACTGTACTAGTTCAGGCGGCAGGTTAACAAACTGGCATTGATTCAAAGTTTAATAAATGGCGGTCAGCGGATTTATAGCCAAGGCGCACGTATACATTGAGCGGTATTTGGCATTTTTAAGTGGTTTTGAGTTTGGTCGAAGTGTCGTAAACGGGACTTTGATTTTAAGGCGAAGCAGACTTGAATTTTGACAGCATCTGAGCACCAATTCATCTTTACCTTACTTAAGGCCGTGTGCCCACCAAAGCCAGCTGAAAACGCTACACGCTCTGCTGAAGACGCTATGCTTTGGGCGCTTGAGAGCGTTTTTTTCCGTTGAGACGTTTCGTTGCTATGATACAGAATATCCGCAGCAGAGTTTCCTTGTAACTGATTTCGCAGATAATATTTTCCATACTAAAAATGTATTTTTCATCCATTTTGTACGGTTAGCTCTGTTGGTTGATGTCGTTGTACAGAAAGAATGTGACAGTTGGTCAGTGTGGTTTAGTCCCGCCCCTCCTGCACTGTGATTGGACGGGTGGGTAAAAAGTGACAGTGACAATTTTCAAATCTCAGCGACCAGTAAAAAATGCTGGGCACTCAGCGCCTCGTTACGCTCATGGCGTTTAAAAAACGTGGCGCTCCTATTGAAAACAATTGAAAACGTATATGCCAGGCGCGTGGAAAAACGCTTTGGTGGACACACAGCCTGATACCATCTTATCAGCCACCTCTGCTCTCTAAGATATCAGCCTTGGCCATCAAAGAATCAATATCAGTCGACCATTGTTTAGGAATTGTTCGCAATTTACAAATTTGATTAAATAAATACATGTAAAAACTGCAGAAGACTGCAGGGATTTGTGTGGTGGTGTGCATGACCAGTTACAATACAAGGTAACTCCATATTAAGGATTGGGGATAATGATAACTCATATTTGTTGACCACTAATCTGAATAATGGGAAATACACACAAACCCATAATTTCTATGATGCTTATAATACTTTGGATATGAAGTTGGAAAACATAAAAGTTAATTGATTAACCTTTTCAAATGAAACAAACATTTTGGGAAAACCCCGGCAATACTGTACCAGATGATGCCGCCGTAAAACAAGGAGAAGATGAAGTAGAAGGCGATGGAGCCCCATGTGACGAAGTGGTTCATCCACGTCCAGAAGTGCGTCTCTAAGGCCAGCTGAGGAGAGAACGGAGCACATGAAGCGTACGGGTCATTCACCAGCCCATCGGTGTGGCGTTCGCCTGACACTTACCTTAAGCGTTACCGTAATAACCATCACTGTGAATACTAAAGTGCCAAACGTCCAGTTTCCGAACATCTGCAAGAAACAAACACACATTTAAAGAGTGTATCAAAAGATTAGCCTTTGATGATGTATGTTGCGAATTAAGGGTGGGATAAAATATCGACATGGCGACATATCGTTGTATAATAGATACTTAGCCGTCTATCAGCGGATCGCTAATACATCCACTGATAGATGCGTATGCCTATTTACAACCTGTTTTGGAAGCGCTGATCATTGTAGCCAGTCAGAGACAAATCTGTTGAGCGCGTGAACCCAGCGGCCAATCAGAGGCGTTTAAGAATCGGCTCAACAGCGCTCAAATGATAGAGGGAAATGCTGGTATAGTCACATTTTTAAAATACCCAAGTCCGCACCTTTGACAACACAATTCCCAGGTTATTTATAAGGAAGCTGGTAAACACTGAGATGTTCCCAGGTTTAAATAAAAGAGGTTGGTGAATTTTGAAATGTACCAGATTTATATAAAACAAGTCAAGCAGTTAAATATGTCAGTTTAAACACAAAAAGAAAAAAGTTTAAGATTTTAAAAAGTATAAGCATAAATTGTTAAAGTTAATTAAAATGTTTTTAAATTTGTGCGGTTTTCTAACAGGTTGGACTTGAATACAGAGAAAATCTGCACTTAAAGGAGTAGTTCACGTTTAAAAAAAACTTTTGCTGATAATTTACTCACCCCCATGTCATCCAAGATGTCCATATCTTTCTTTCTTCAGTCGAAAAGAAATGAAGGTTTTTGATGAAAACATTCCAGGATTTTTCTCCATATAATGGACTTCAATGGGAACCAAACGGTTCAAGGTCCAAAAGACAGTTTCAGTGCAAACTGTTCAAAGAGCTTTAAACGATTCCAGACGATGAATAAGGGTCTTATCAAGCGAAACGATCGCTCGTTTAATAAATAAATAACAAAGTTTAAGTTTTATAAGCTCAAGTGCTCGCTTTGCTCTGTTCTGTGATGCGCGTTGGTGACTCTCCTGTTCAAACTCGTTTATCAAAATGAACAAATCTTTTTTCGTGTCATTTGGTTCATTCAACGAACAAAATGAACAAATTGACTCTGGAAAAGACTCGTTCGTTTTGATAAACGAGTTTGAACAGGAGAGTCACGAATGCACATCACAGAACAGATCAAGGCGAGCGTTTGAGCTTATAAAACTTAAACTTTGTTATTTATTTTTTAAATGAGCGATCGTTTCGCTTGATAAGACCCTTATTCATCGTCTGGAATCATTTAAAGCCCTTTGAACAGTTTGCACTGAAACTGTCTTTTGGACCTTGAACCGTTTGGTTCCCACTGAAGTCCATTATATGGAGAAAAATCCTGGAATGTTTTCATCAAAAACCTTAATTTCTTTTCGACTGAAGAAAGAAAGACATGGACATCTTGGATGACATGGGGGTGAGTAAATTATCAGCAAAAGCTTTTTTAAACACGAACTACTCCTTTAACTTTTTCACAGGCATTTTGTTTTCGCAGTTACACAGATATCGTGATATATCATTTTAGGATTGTTTAGCAATATATTGATTATAGCACAATACTTGCTGTACCGTAGGGGTGTAACGATATCCTAATGTCACGATTCAATACACATCACGATACTGAACTCACAATACGATATTGTGATACTCCAAGACATATGATAAAAGGTTAACAAAAAATGCTAAATTTGGAGTTACATTGTGTGTTAATAAATAGTCTTTCAAACTATAGTCACAATATTCATAATTCTGAAGATTATTGTAGACGACTATATATATGTAGCCCTCAAACCGTATTCACTTTATAGCCCTTAATCCTGTAATTGTGGACAAATGTGGGCACAGAGGACTCAGGTGTGATCCTAATTTTTATTTATAATAAATGTTATATCACTGTCTTCGATAAAGTTTTGTCTATCCATTTATGGTGTTGTTTTTTTATTTTGGGGGTATTTTTGAATTTATTTACTTCAAAAAGTACCATATTTTCTATGTAAATAATGCTTATTTTTAGGTTTTATTTTTTTAACTACATTAAAATATCATTCCAACAAGTTCTTAGAGCTAAAACCTACAGATGAAGTGAGCTGTCACCTGGTGTCTTATTTTGGCTTATTTTAGAGTGCTCTAAATTACAGTTTTTCCCATTCATTCATTTCTATGGGTGCCCATTTTTGACCCAAATACAAGATTAAGGAGATTTTATTTTTCCCCCACTTAACATTGTAGAATTGAGTCAAAAAAAATGTGTGTGTGTTCATGAGGCAAACTTAGGAAAAGTAGCCAAGTCTTGTACCGCTCAGATCAAGGGAAGTATTTAAAAAAAAAAAAAATCAACTATTTTGCCCACATTTGTCCAGAATACGGTTTTAGGGTTAAAATAATGTTGGCAACTTTTTTTCTGATAACATCTGGCATTATCAGGCACACAAATATCCCCCATTGCATTATTACACATTAAAATCAACATTATACATAGCAGTTTTAGACAAAACTCGACTTTTTCCCCTCACACAATAATTTTTATTTTGGGTGAACTACACACAATACATAGTTGCATTTTTGTATAGCGATATATTGTGAAACCCCTGATATTACCGGTATTGTGAGCCACGTATCATGTATAGTGATTCCCACCCCAAGTGTGACTCTGCAAACTAAATATCTGGAGGGTTTAACTTCCTCCAAAATGAGACAAGCCTGCTCAATCGCTTCATATTAGAGAGATTCCGGCTTTTCGGAAGCCATTTGCTTTTTTTCACGCGAAAGGCGAGTGAGGCAGCGCTTCCAAAACTTGTCGTAATAGAGGATGGCAGTGTATCAAAAGAACACGGAGATGAGCCACTCGTGCTGAAGCAAACCACAGAGACAGCTGGTCATTAGAAGAGACACATGCATCAACTGGAATCCACTCAACTCTTACCAGTTGCCTGTTAGCTCACAAAATCTGAGAGCATGCACAGCGGGAAACAGAAAGAGAGAGGCAGAAACAGAGAGAGAATATGGATAAGTAGTAAAAGCCAACATCCACTGACACCGAACACTGAGGTACAAATGTGCCAGATAACGGCGTAATTAGTTTGAGGATTGATGCTTTGTGTCTGTAAGCTGGAGTTAATCAATAAGCATTAACGTTTTAGCCCTTCGAGCTGAATAATTCAGATAGCATCTCTGAGATCTGGAGGATTTCAAACACGTTCATGCCAGCAATATGAGTAGAGCCACAGACACACATGAGCTGGAATGACAGAACAGGAGGAGAGGAGATGAAGCCGGAGAGGTGAAGCTGACCTGTCCGTTTCCCATCAGCGTGGTGTCTTCTCCCATCAGGATGTAGGAGCCGAAGAAGAAGACGAAGGCGTGGCAGAAGCCCAGGAAGGTCCAGTACAAAAAGGTTTTGAAGGAAAGCTGGGAATTTTTGCTGATGTCTCTGATGAAGGGAAAATAAAGGCTCAAATTACAGTCAACATCCATTTAAAACCAGCCCTAATTTACTGCACTATTGTAAAGTGCTATTCTTGCCAAAGTAAAACTACTAAAATAGTTTTCGCTAATTGAAATAAAGCTGAAATAAAATAAAATATAAATAGATGAAAACCTTAAACGAGAAAGTAATTTAAAAGTAAGTTGAACGGCTTATTTTTGGTTAATATTTTAAATTAAATTTTATTTTTATGTCCTGTTTTTCATTTATTTTAAGGTGAGACACGGCAGGCAAAAACACCGTTTTTTTTTTTTTTTTTTCCATGGTCAATTTTGAGATTTTGGGATATTTGTCTTCAATAACAAGTCTTCTTTCAGACTAGTGCTGAAAAAAATGTCCGAAATACACATTTAGGTCTTTATTTTACTACACTTTGTCTGTTTGCGTCTGTAGATTTCTCAATTATTCTTCACACAGTTAGAAAGCTCTCTTTCTCCTGTACAATGCTGTCGGATCCAAATATGGTCATTTCCTTTTTATCAGCAACCAATCGTGAAAGTAAAAGCGGGATTTAACTCTAAATGCGCGATCTCATTGGCTGATGCTAAATCTTTAAAGCCAGTTCTCTCAAAATGACTTTTCTCTCATACTTCAAGTCCGAAATCTCCACTTCAGTAGCACCTATATACACCAAACTTTCCAGTCTAGTACCTAGTTATATTATGAAGACATTTACAGAGGGATTTGTAAATATATTATTCCTAGCCTGATTTATATAACATTTTATTCCAAAAACATGGCAAAAATCATTTTTTTAAAGGCAATTGGCAGTATAATCTGATTTACAGGGTAACAAAAGTAGATATCCATAAATCCTTCTGAAAATTTTTTTCTCATCTAATAAGTGAACACAAAGAAAAAATCATTTTGAACCTTCGCTTTATCCAATACTCCGATTTCGTTTTTTAAATATATGCAAATTAGTGCATATTTAAACATTAAATTACAGAAAACTTGTTATATATTTTTTTCTCATCTTAATGTAGATAATCAACTGGGAATGTTTCATGGTGATATCTGCTAGTTAAAAAAATTACCCTATTCACCTGTAGCATCTCGCCTTAAGCTTTAGAAATGTGTGTTTTTGAAAATCTGTTAGTTAAACAAAAAAAGTATATCGTTTTTATTAAGTTTGAGTTGCTTTAGTGCTTCAACCTAAACCAAACAAAAATGAGGTAATGTTGCAGTACAACTAGCAGACATAAAAGTGTTTCATTTCAATTCAGTTAATGTTTATTTTTTTAAGTGATGTTGATACTGTGTGTGTGTGTATTATATATATATAGGTTTTTTTTTCATTAAATTTTTGTACAATTATTTTCACTAACTACATTTATATGCAATATGTTTATTTGACAGTTTGTCAATATTTCATTGTGTAATATTCAGCCATTTTAATCTAGAGTACAGCTGATTAAAATGACTGAACATTACCCAATGAAATATTGACAAAACTGCCCTGAGAGCTTAGGTTTAAATCTATATGATGTTATAATTGTAAGCACTTTACTTTAAAACTAAATTTGCTCATTGCACCATGTTATGGACTGATTTAAAAATCTGGTGTTCCCCAATCTTTTCCCCTAAGTGAAAAACCAAACAGTGTTTTGGTCTTATTGAAGTTTAAAGGATCAGATTTGTGCCCTGTAGTCGTCACAGGTGTGTGCTGGCGTACCTGTAAAGTGCAGGTTTGCTCTGCAGAACATGTGGATGCACCAGCTGCTCAAACAGACTGTACACCAGTATGGGCAGAGAGGTGAAGCAGATATTATACAGCGTCAGGTACACACTGTCATAAAGAGTCTGCAAGGAGAAATCACACACTGATCACACCTCAAATCTCCAGACTTAACCAACATTTCAAAGAACGTATGATCAGACAGAAAAGGCTCTCTGCATTTAGTCTGAGCAAAGAATAATGCGTATTATAAAGAGGAATACATTTAAAGTGTTTACAACTTTAACCAGTTGTGAAATCTACATGGAAAAGTCACATTATTACTCATTCCTATTGAAATGACTGGCGTTTCAGCGTTTCAAACACAGCACACGGGTTAAGGACTGTACAACACTGACATACGACATGACATCAACACACACTTACTTGCTGTGAGAACAAACAGAAGAACTGGTATAAAAACTGGGGAGTGATAAAGCACACATTCTAGAAGAAAAAGAAAACAAAGACCATTATAAGAACGCAAATCTCGCGAAAGCAACACAATAGGCTTCCACTCTGAGAAAACGTACCTTGTAGAAAAAGTATTGCACAAGGGTTGCTATTCTAACGTAGTAGAAATGGCCGTGTACAAGCAGCAATTTGGAGAGGAACTTGAACCTCGCGATTGCATAGTCGCTGTTTCTCACGGCCTGTCTTCCTTCTTTGCCCATGATTCCTGTATAGAGTATAATTTGGTTAGCTTCATTGAAATTCCTGCAATAACATCCGGATTGCAAGTGGTTAAAGGGAAAGTTCACACAAAAATTAAAATTAGCCCATGATACTCTCCCTCAAGCCATCCTAGGGGTATATGACATTCTTCTTTCAGACGAATTATTACAATCAGAGATATATTAAAAATGTCCAGGCTCTTCCAAGCTTTATAATGGCAGTGAATTGACGTTTCTGTTTTAAAGTCCATACAAGTTCATCTATTCATCTAAATTCATCATTCATGATAAAAGTGCATCTATCCATGATAAAAGTGCATCTATCCATGACTATCCATGATAAAAGTGCATCTATTCATGATAAAAGTGCATCTATCCATGATAAGTGCAAATATACATGATAAAAGTGCATCTATCCATGATAAAAGTGCATCTATCCATGATAAAAGTGCATCTATCCATGATAAAATTGAATCTATCCATGATAAAAGTGCATCTATCCATGATAAAAGTACATCTATTCATGATAAAAGTGCATCTATTCATGATAAAAGTGCATCTATCCATGATAAAAGTGCATCTATCCATGATAAAATTGAATCTATCCATGATAAAAGTGCATCTATTCATGATAAAAGTACATCTACCCATGATAAAAGTGCATCTATCCATGATTAAAAGTACATCTATCCATCATAAAAGTGCATCTATCCATCATAAAAGTGCATCTATCCATGATTAAAGTGCATCTATCCATGATAAAAGTGCATCTATCAATGATAAAAGTGCATCTATCCATCATAAAAGTGCATCTATCCATGATAAAAGTGCATCTATCCATCATAAAAGTGCATCTATCCATCATAAAAGTGCATCTATCCATGATAAAAGTGCATATATCCTTCATAAAAGTGCATCTATCCATGATAAAAGTGCATCTATCCATCATAAAAGTGCATTTATCCATGATAAAGGTGCATCTATCCATGATAAAAGTGCATCTATCAATGATAAAAGTGCATCTATCCATCATAAAAGTGCATCTATCCATCATAAAAGTGCATCTATCCTTGATAAAAGTGCATCTATCCATGATAAAAGTGCATCTATCCATCATAAAAGTGCATTTATCCATGATAAAGGTGCATCTATCCATGATAAAAGTGCATCTATCAATGATAAAAGTGCATCTATCCATCATAAAAGTGCATCTATCCTTCATAAAAGTGCATCTATCCATCATAAAAGTGCATCTATCCATCATAAAAGTGCATCTATCCATGATAAAAGTGCATATATCCTTCATAAAAGTGCATCTATCCATGATAAAAGTGCATCTATCCATCATAAAAGTGCATCTATCAATGATAAAAGTGCATCTATCCTTCATAAAAGTGCTCCTCGCAGCTACAGGGGTTAATAAAGGCCTTCTGAAGTGGAGCCATGCATTTTCTTACACGACTGAAATGTGTCATTCACACCTAGGAAGGCTTTAGGGTGAGTAAATCATAGGCTAATCTTAATTTCTGGGTGAGCTAACCCATTAAGTTGCACCTACCGATACCAACGTGAGCCTCTTGGATCATGCTGACATCGTTGGCTCCATCTCCGATGGCTAATGTAATGGGCTTCTCAGGGGAAGTCTTCAACAGTCTCACCACCTGCCAAACACACAGGAGCCTTTAACACCAGTGCATGAAAACAACAGGGTAGTGTGGGGCAATATAGCGTATAAGTGTGTGCGACCTCTGACCTGAAACCTGAACACACACACACACACACGTGAAGGGGTAAGGTAACTCACCTTGGCTTTCTGGAGAGGAGCCATTCTGCAGCAGAGCACCGCTGAGCAGTTCTTACACACATCCATGAAGAGTTTCTCATGTTCCCGCAGAGCCAGAGACAGACTCGCCCCGTCCACCACCAGCCCGTGCTGGATCACATGATCCTCTTTGATCCTGGACAAACACAGGCACACCATCACACCCATCTCAAACACACCAGCTTAACATTTCTCCATCAACAACACTTTTTCTAAGCCTTGAAATGGACACATTTCCACGTGCACTGACAAATTTTGCACTAGCACAAATTAGTCAATTAATACTACTCAGTACTTGAATGTATAATGGCACCTTAAAATAGACTGTAACCTAAAATAGTAACAGTCGTTGTTGTTTTTTGAGAGTGCAGGCCTTATTGGCCATTATATGTGACCCTGGACCACAAAACCAGTCACGAGTCGCACGGGGTTTAATTGTGGCAATAGTCAATAATACACTATGGGTCAAAATTATCAAATTTTCGCTTATGTCAAAAATCATTAGGATATTCAGTAAAGATCATGTTCCATGAAGATATTTTCTAAATTTCCTACCGTAAATATATACAAAATATATTTGTGTGAGTGGACGCAGCTCAATCACGAGCATAAATGCACAACTTTAAAGGAGATTTCCTCAATGTTTCGTTTTTTTGCACCCTCGGATTCCAGATTTTCAATGTTGTGTCTCGTCCAAATAAACATCCTAACAAACCAAACATCAATGGAAAGCTCATTTCAGCCTTCAGATGACATATACATCTCAATTTCAAACCCTTGACCCTTGTGACTGGTTTAGTGGTCCAGGGTCACATATATGTCATGGCTATGGTGCTGTACCTCCTGGCGAGCCTGCGGAGCTGCTCTGCGCACTCGTTGTCTGATCGCTGCTGCACGAGCTCCAGGATGTTCATGGTGCGGTGGAAATGACCACAGGAGAGGCTCACGCTGACCGCCGTCTCGTGCTTGTCACCGGTCAACACCCACACCTTGATCCCAGCCAATCGCAGCGCTTCAATTGTCTCCTGGACCTTGTCCTGCAGCCTGGATACACACAACAAGTCATGTGCATTTGAACTGCTGTATTAGTTTTGAATTCATTATTCATTATTCAACTAGAGCCACACTAGTTGTAAGTTTTGTCGAATAAAACTAACGACGGAAACACGACAAATATGAGAAGCCATATGACACGTTTCCAGCCAGAGGAGGAAAAACAAACTTAAGAAGTCAAGAAACATGTTTGACACCATATTTATAGAACAATTCTTTAAGACAATGAATTGCATCATACAAAAGTTCATTGCAATGTTATTCATTGCAGCCCTAATATATATATATATATATATATATATTAGGGCTGTCAGTTAAATGCGTTATTAACGGCATTAACGCAAACCCATTTAAATGGCGTAAAATTTTTTAAAACACACACTTGTTTGGACTACAATGCGATTTCCTGGATTTTTTTTTTTCTTTTTTTCATTTTGTCTCTCATAGTTGAAGTGTACCTACGATGAAAATTACAGACCTTTCTCATTATTCTAAGAAGGAGAATCAGTGGCTGACTAAATACTTCTTGGCCCCACTGTGTATATATATATATATATATATACACACACATACATACATACATACATACACACACATATCTATATATTTTTGTATTAAGTTATGTTTTAAGTAAAGTTATGTTTGCACTTGAACCAAATGAAAATCTGAAATCTTAGACTAAGTGGAATACAAATAAGTTTAATTTGTCAAAATATTTTATTTCACTTAATATTAATTTCAATTAATGAAGAGATCAGATTAAAATGAGCAAATAATACCATTACATCATTATATATATATATATAAACTTTTCGCACAAACTGACCAATAATGTGCAATAAACCAAAAATTATTATTTCATTTCTTATTACATATTTATATATTATCAAATATTTACTCTTAAATGTACTTTTCTACATTTTTTTTTTTTTGTATTTTCACCAGTAACATGAAATAAAGACACTTTTCCCAGTTAATTATTACCGGTAACTATTAGGGGTGGGGGGAGAAAAAAAAATCGATTCTTGGATGCATTGCGATGCGGACGATTCTGAATCGATTTACAAATGTCGATTTACAAAAAAAAAAATCAATCCCCCCACGTGTGAGGATCACGTCTCTGAAGACACTCAGTGAGCAGACTGCATGTGCCTCTGTGGTATAATGGTTTTGATGGCTTGTCAATCCCAACGCCGGTGATTTCAGGCTGATTCCTGACTCCAGGCGCGTTCCCCGTGTCCCTGCATGCCTTCACCGGTCTGAATGATGCAGTTGGCATGTAGACACAGATTGATGGCTGATCTTAAGTCCACAGAGAGCGGTGTGAGTCACAGCGACATGTCAAACCGCATTAGCAGCCGCCACCGCACACTGGCTCACGGCTGACTCCTGTTCCCGACGCAGGAGAGGCCGTCCGGTTATCATGAGCGGGAGAGTGTAAACGCATCACACCGCTGTCACCATCATACTGACAGTTCTACATTAATTGTCACACACACTACAAGCATTAACGCAGGCTACAATGCTCACTTTCAGCGGTCAAAATTCAAAATAAAAGTCCCGCTTCTGACACTTAAAGGGGAAACAGGCTGACATCGTTCGACTAGCATTACGCTGAGCGTCGTGACATTGTGCCACAACAGCTTGAGACAAATCCATACTGTTGTCAAAGTGGATCACGTCAGAATTAGACATTTAGGACATTTAAAGACCTACACACTAGGGCTGTCAACTTTAGTCGTTTAGTCGACTAATCAGTCGATGCCGTTTTGCTCGACTGACATTCTTATTGGTCGACCAGTCGCATTTTCGCATACATTACATTATCAATGATTTACTCCTTGATATTTATTCCTTTATAAGCAGTTATTTATTACTGTATTCTAAATATAATTAGTCTATGTTTCATCCCCAACTTTAAATGCTTTAATTTAGGCTATTTTTTTGTAACAGTTTAGCACACACACATAATACACTTGGGAAGCGCACCTGTGTCCGGCTGCGCTGCTGCTCGCGCTCAGTAAGGCATATACTGGTAGGTAGTTTTGCTGTATTCATTCAGTTCATTCATTCATTCTGGCTACATTTTTGTGGAGGTAGGCGACCGCGATCGCGTTGGTTCACATCGCGTGCCTACATTTGAAATCGAACTTGAGCGCGCTAAAGACGTGAGCAGCCCTTTTAACGGCTATATCATGCTGACTCAGATTGTGTTTTCTAAATATGTTTTCGTTTTTATTTGTACACTTGACGCATTTGAAAATAGCCTAAATAACGTAACAAAACGAAAATAAACCTATATGCCTTCTTACAACACAGCCCGTTTCAGATTAATTTTAAGGCTATTTTGTGTGTTGTTTTAAAACGCCTAGATGGCTAGATCGGCTGGACGAAAGTTAACCCATAGCTTTCTAAAAAAAGAAGAACACAGCCTGTATAAACGAGAGCTTTTGTTAAGATTTTTCATTATGTGGCAGATAGCAGTTATATTTTTTGTAGCGTTTGATGCAGTGTTGTAGTACTCGAGACTCGGACTCGTCTCGGACTCGGTCTCGAGACCATATTTTAATGGTCTTGGTCTTGTCATGGACTCGTGTCCATTTGGACTCGGAATTGACTCGTACTCGAACATTTTTTTTTTTAGGACTCGGAATTATTCCTGAGTCCATTCGAGTTCAATTCAAAATATTTTTCATGATTATTAATGTATGTTAATAAAATATTTCTTTAAATTGATTGACACGCCCAGTGATTTTCTAGTGTGCAACTGCGCATGACAAATTGTAATAAAATTACTTTTAACACCACCTACTATGTGGCCTTTTTACCCTAAACTGATCATATTTTTTAAACTCTAAGTAAATTCAGTAAAAAAAAAAGGATTTCTCTAAGTAAATAAAAGTAAATTAGGTAATCAACCCTCACTGGTCTCGGTCTCGACTCGGACTCGACCGTCTCTGATCTCGGACTCGACTCTCTATGGACTCGGTGTCGACTCGGACTCGAGTGAGGTGGTCTCGACTACAACACTGGTTTGATGTAAGCAGGTGCGCGATTGTGACTGTCACCATAGACCTAGGACAGAGCTCATCACTTTTTGCAGTAAAAAAACACTTAATTTTTAAAGATTTTCATTATTATTATAGTTTTATTTATTTTTGATGTTTTTTCGTTGTTGTTTTATAAATGCTCTATGACAATTGTTTAAAAAATGTTCAATTAAAACATCCAGTTTTTTTTGTGTTTTTTTTTTTGGTCGACTAATCGTTGCGCAGGACAAGACTAAGGATTTCTTTGGTTGACTACAGCCCTACTACACACATACAATGTATTCCAGCAAGATCTATAGTAACAAAGAAACCTCATCTGACCAGCATGAATTTGCTTATATGTATGAGTCATCAGTCTCCGCCTCATTCTTGTGTGTGTTGACTCACTTGTCCTCCACCCCAGTCGCTCCCAGCAGCTCCAGGTCTTTCTCGATGAAGTTGAAGACCTCCACCAGTCGCTCCTCCCTCTGTTGCAGGGCCGTCCTGGCTTCATGGATCCGCCGGTCCACTTCCCGATACTCGTCCGCACTGAAGTGTCTGCAGGCCACCACTAATGTCCGCAAACCCTTCTACGAAAGCCACACAGGAAACCCATTCATAGTTTCACAAAAACATCCGCATTTTACTGATTTGTGTCCAAACAGAGGATAAATCTGCTAAATTATACACAAAATAATGTGAGTTGATGCAAAGGAGAACAGACGGTGGCCAAGAAGTGGCTTGAAAGCCACAATCTCGAGATCGACGTCCATAATTAAGTTAATGCTTTTAAGCGGAGACACTGGGAACATTCAGCACATAGAGGAGCATTTCAATGAGGCTGTTGTGTCTGAAACATCCCATGAGTCTCAATGCAATCCTGTGAGACTGCCATGTGACAGACAGTGGTGATGTGGGCCTGCAGACGCTCTCATGGGTTTAGCTGATAATGAGGACACCAAACTGAGCTAATTAACTGCTCTCATCAACATCACCTGAATTAGAAAAGCTGAACTCCAAACTCCAAATAAACTTTTAAACGCTGCTCGCACACCCATGCTTGAGAGAGCGTGTCTCCAGGTATAATCTCTAAACATTATGAAGAATAACATCTTAAATAGGGTTGGGTATTGTTTGAATTTGAACGATTCTGATTCCGATTCCTTGTTTCGATTCCGGTTCCTAACGATTCTCGATTCCGATTCTTTTAAGAGGCAGGGTCAAAAAAGTTTAGCTAGCCTTGCTAACCAACGGCCTTTCTGAAGGAAATACTCCTTCTGTAAAAATACTCCTTTTGTCACAAATTTTGCATTTTGCCGAGATTTCGTTATTTTTAGAAAAGTGAAGCCACACTTTGGATCGCCGACGTAAGGTACTCATGTTCGACTCGCGTGGTTATGCCAACACTTCCGGTAGACGCTTCTTCGTTGGTGTTGTTCAGCGGTTTCTTCTTCCGCTCGGCGGACTGTGAATATCGAAACTAGTAATCGAAATTTTAACTTTTGAACGATTCTGGAAAAAACTAAAAGTTAGTCTCGGTTCCAATCGATACTCGATTCTCGATACCCAACCCTAATCTTAAAGGCACAATATATACGTTTCGGTGATTATTCTAGACAATAACACATGCGTAGTTTGAGGACGAAGGGAATGAGCGTGGATGTTACTGTGTTTGAAGCAGGGTGTGAATACTAATGAGAGACGCCTACGATACACACCCTTCTCCAGTGCCAATGGGAGATTTTGCCTTCGTTTTGTTTTATGGTTTGTTAATTTTACAATTTAAGTTACGTTTAACATTTGCTGGTTCCCACCTGCTCCCTTGTAGTTCTATTGAAACATTGAAACAGCAGCATGTGCTGAATTATACTCGTACAGGTCACTTTATTTGATGAATTAATATTGATGGGTAACGCAGAGCTGTTTTACTTGGCCAAAACAACCATACTACAAATAGATTTGAGTGTGTGGACAGCTGTTACTCAGCGTGTTCGCTGCTATGAGACACTGCAGTAAAGCTAGATCGATATTAAAATATCACATATTTATAAAAAATAACTAAAATAACATTGTTGAGCGATATAACAAGTTATACACTGGTTAAAATAGCTAATTTCTGAGGATTTAAATATTGTTGGAAACATTTGGAATAATTTAAGTACAGTGGTGTGAATAAGTTTTGACCCCCATGCTAAAGTTGCCTAAAAAGAGGAATAAAAAAATCATCTTTTGGATATTGAAAACTCCAACCTTTAAGGACACCAATTTTCTTTGTGAATGAATAATGTAGCGTAAATAAATAAATGTTTTTCCTTAAAATACAGGGTGCATAAGTCAGGGCACCCCTATGTTAAATTCCCATAGAGTCAGGCAGATTTTTATTTTTAAAAGCCAGTTATTTCATGGATCCAGGATAATATGCATCCTGATAAAGTTCCCTTGGCCTTTGGGATTAAAATATCCCCACATCATCACAGAGATTGGCATGGTTTTACTTCAGTTAGCCTAATAGCTGGTTTGATTTGCATTGAAAGATGATCTTATGGAAAGTACCCCATGCCAATCTCTAGGTGTGGTGGAAGGTGTGTGATGATGTGGGGATATTTTAATCCCAAAGGCCAAGGGAACTTTATCAGGAGGCAAATTATCCTGGATCCATGAAATAAGTGGCTTTTAAAAATAAAAATCTTCCTGACTCTATGGGAATTTAACATAGGGGGGCGATGACTTATGCACCCTGTATTTTAAGGAAAAACATTTATTTATTTACGCTACATTATTCATTCACAAAGAAAATTGGTGTCCTTAAAGGTTGGAGTTTTCCTCATTTTTCTAATTAAGGCATTAAGATCAACATCCAAAAGATGATTTTTTATTCCTCTTTTTAGGCAACTTTAGCATGGGGGTCAAAACTTATTCACACCACTGTACACATCAACAAAATATATAACATTGTTCTAGTGGTTTTTGGATATTTTAATCCAAAAGTCATACATATTGTGCCTCCAACTACTTATTTTCTGACCATTTTTGTTTGTTTTTTCAAAAAAAAAAAAAACATTTCTTAAGAATGATACAATAACACCGCTATTAGAGAGTGTAAGAAAGGGAAAATGAATGAAACAGGCTGTTAGGATTAGTTCACCCAAAAATTAAAATGATGTCATTAATGACTCTCCCTCATGTCGTCCCAAGCCCATCAGACCTCCGTTTATCTTCGGGACACAGTTTAAGATATTTTAGATTTAGTCCGAGAGCTTTCTGCCCCTCCATTGGAAATGTGTGTACGGTATACTGTCCTTGTCCAGAAAGGTAATAAAGACATCAAAGTAGTCCCTGTGACATCAGTGGGTTAGTTACAATGATTTGAAGCATCGAAAATACGTTTTGGTCCCAAAATAACAAAAACTACGACTTTATTTAGCACTGGTGTCACATGAACTACTTTGAAGATGTGTTTATTACCTTTCTGGACAAGGACAGTATACCGTTTCAATGGAAAAACTCTCGGAATAAATCTAAAATATAGTAATAATAAAGTCGGACAGACTTGGAACGACATGACTCATTAATGACATAATTGTTGGGTGAACTAACCCTTTAAAATAACTCCCCTCAAGCCAATCACAATGAAAATAGTGTGAATCCTATTATTACCAATCTGCAGGCGGTGTGAAAATAGTCTTTTAGGAGTTTTTCACAGCGGATTAAAAAAAAAATACCACTCTTCTCCACAAGTCTGAAAATC
Source organism: Pimephales promelas (assembly GCF_016745375.1). Next base: position 2,542,977 of record NW_024121821.1, read on the forward strand.
CATTGACGAGGACAAGTTGCACACTGAACACTTATGAGCAATAGTGACACTTGGCAAGCATCACCATCTAGAACGAGAGCCCTCACCAGAGCAAACTCATCCACGTGGACTCGGGTCTTATCGATCTCGCCGCTCTTGGTGTGGGGCAGGATGGCTGACTCGGCTCCCTTTGTAAACAGCAGCTTTTCACCTACGGTAACGAGAGACGGCACATCATTAGGCAACCATGCGGTCCAATGATAAACAGCTCATGCGTGTTCAGAGGCACATGCCTGAGGGCGTCTGCAGAATCACGCTCATCCTCCTGCGGTCCGCGTCAAACTCCAGGACGTGGAGGAGTTTGTACCTGCGGGCAGAACGACACAACTCTGAAAACTGCGAGGACACTCTAAACACCCTTAGATATTCGCCTCCAGATAGACGTACTTCTCTGCTTTCCCAAATGTTTTAATCTCCATGATTTCGCCATGGCTTCCCATGAATGTCACACCCATCCTGCAGTCAAAAACATAAAAGTAAGGTTTAGTTTAGTAAGGGTGAAGTGTATGTGAGACGGAAGCGGTGATCTCACCTCTTGGTGGCTTCCACTAGTGCTTTCTCATCAGGAGAGGAGGCATAATACTCCATCTGAGGCGAGAAGCCATTGGCGTGCGAGAACGGGTCTCCCGGCCCATCTGTTTGATCATAACTGATCTGCACCGTGTGACACAGCGACACGGCTTTCAGGAACAACTCCTCTTCCCTGTTCTGAAATGTGTACACACACAGATACAGCTTAACTTTAAAACCGTATTCTGGACAAATGTGGGCAAAATAGTTTTGATTTATTTTTTTTAAATACTTCCCTTGATCTGAGCGGTACAAGACTTGGCTACTTTTCCTAAGTTTGCCTCCTGAACACACTTTTTTTTTTTTTAACTCAATTCTACAATGTTAAGTGGGTGAAAAATAAACTCCTTTATCTTGTATTTGGGTCAAAAATGGGCACCCATAGAAATGAATGAATGGGAAAAACTGTAATTTAGAGCATAAGCCAAAATAAGACACCAGGTGACAGCAAAGTCACTTCATCTTTAGGTTTTAGCTCGAAGAACTTATTGGAATGATATTTTAATGTAGTTAAAAAAAAATTAAAAATAAAACATAAAAATAAGCATAAATTACATAGAACATATGGTACTTTTTGAAGTAAATAAATTCAAAAATACCCCCAAAATAAAAAAACACCATAAATGGATAGACAAAACTTTATCGAAGACAGTGATATAACATTTATTATAAATAAAAATTAGAAATTAGGATCACACCTGAGTCATCTGTGCCCACATTTGTCCACAATTACAGGATTAAGGGCTATAAAGTGAATACCGTTTAAGGCAACATGACTGGTTGAAAAATGTGTCATTTCTTGAGAAAATCGGTCATAATTCATCTAAGAAAAATTGCAAGGAGCAATTATCAGGATTCAAGCGCTTTTTGCATATTTAATTTACTAAGGAAATATGTTTTTTTTAAGCTTTTCAACAGATTTGTCTGTTTTCAACAAGGTCAGGCCTCTCTCACTTGACAAGCGTTAACTTCCTAGTAAACGGGTCCTCTGTTGAAGTTTAAAACTATACTCTGGATCAGCAGTAACCAATGGCTGACGTTTGGCTGTGAAGTAAGACGAATCAAACCACTCAAACTAGCACGCCACATCAACGTCATCGTCTCAGCAACTTCTTCTGTTCACTGACAGGTAAAAAATTGACCGGAGAAAACCAAAAATACACCACAATCCCAGACATAGTACTGAAGGAAAATGAAAATTGAGCGGGAGTACGTAGGAGGGCGGAGCCAGACTAACATTTGGCCACGCCCCAAGCAAATACTGACTAATTTGTATTATCTTGTGATCACATCATCCAAACTTCATGAAACATTCTGAGGATACCTGCCAAACTTCATGAATTTCCAATGCTATAAATAAATAAATCTTAAAGGGATTTTGGAAATAGGCTCATTTTACCACTCCCCGTTTCGAATCCATTCAGCCGATTTTCTGATATTTAGAAGAATATCTGTAACCAGTTAGTTTCTGGTCTCATTGACGTCCATAGTATATATTTTTTTCCTACTATGGACGTCAATGAGACCAGAAACTAACTGGTTACAGATATTCTTCTAAATATCAGAAAATCGGCTGAATGGATTCGAAAATGGTAAATCTCAACTGATTAACTCTGGGGGAGTTGTAAAATTAGCCTATTTCCAAAAAAAAAAAGTGGAGTATCCCTTTAAACTAATAGAGCAACTGTGACCAACGAAGTTGAGATCTGACTCAAACACACAGGTGTAGCAAACACGCAGCATCCACAGGACCAGCACTTGTGCTATTTTGGTAATGTGCACTTGTGCTTTGACCCACATTATTGCTGCTTGCGGCTATAATTTTTAAAAAGATCATTTTTCCTTTACTACAGTGAAAATTAAATGGAATATTTTTGTAATTAGCTTATCTTAACCCTCAGGTGCTCTTCGTTTCGGAGTCACACTTATCTTCCCAGTCAAAAGTGACCGGAAACCTAAAAATTTAATTTCCTCCATCCCAGTAAAACCAATGCAATTTATTTTTGTTCTATAATATTTATTCTTTGTAATTTAGTATTTTGAGACAATTTGAATGAAGTTATTATTATTTATAGTCTAGTTTTGCCATGGAAAAATATATCTATTTTTCTATATATATATATATATATATATACATACATTTTAAATTATTAATGCAGTATTTTAATTTAATATAGAGTCTAGGCCTTCAGAAAAAAAAAATTTCTTCATTTTTTGAAGAAAATTAGCACCATCTGGTTACAGTATAGAGAAAAAGCGTAGAATCATGGTGTAACCACTAGACGGCATGTACAGCTCTCTATGGAGAGGTATGTGAATTCCCCAGATGTTTATGAACACATTTACTTTTTTGGGGGTGGATTTGAATATATAGTTGAAAAAATCTCAAAAACGATTTTTTTATTTTTAAAAAATGTAAAAAAAAAAAAAAAAGTAAACAAATTTGTGAATTTTTGTGTTTTTGTCAATTTCACATTCATTTCCTATCGGTCGGACATTTTTGACCAAAGACCACAAGTGTGACTATTTTTTTACGACCACTTAGCCTGCTCGGATCATGACCTCAATTTTTTTTTGTATTCACATACATAATGCCATAATAGTCACCAAGTTTCATAACATTCCGATGAAGCCGTGATTTTTAGAAATTCAAAACAGAAAATCTTTCGGTCAGAAATGACTGAAGAGCACCTGAAAGGTGAAGTCCTCACCAACAGAACTGTATCAGAAATGAAGCATACCAAACAAGGCCCCGATCCGTCTGGTGAATCTTCCGTCGTCATTCCTTCAGGCACAAGCTTCCCGTTGATCTCCTGGTATTTGATCCCATTAATGGAGCACTCCCTAAACTGCATCTCGTTCTCAGTGAGGGTTCCCGTTTTGTCGGTGAAAACATACTCCACCTGCGGGCACAACATTAGTGTAGTGTCACTCATCTCAGGCAGAGCTATAGCTGGCCAAATAACTCTCACACACACACACACACACCTGGCCCAGCTCCTCATTGAGGTCTGACGTGTTGACTTGGGCCTTCTGGTCACTCTCTTCATGGTATAAATCCAAGTCCCAAACAATGAAAAAAGAGCCCAGAAACTTCTGCAGCTCAACAGTCACGTAGAGCGAGATTGGGATTATGAAGTTGTACAACACCAGGAAAGCCAGGAAGTCAGAAATAAACTTCAAAATCTGTGAGGAGAAAAATCGCCACCAAACTTGAATAAAACCTTCGTGAATAAACCACATACGTGTAATAATTAGAGCTGTCAAGGTTAACGCATGCAATGCATTTTTGTTCAGTTTAACGCGTTAAAATGTTTAACGCAGCATCCGGTTTTTTTTCTGTCATCCTTTGGCTAGAGTTACAGTCAGTCTGCATTGGGTTCAGTGACACTGGCCTTCATGCATACAAAGACGCCATTAAACAAATATACTAGGGCTGGGTATTGAGACAAATTTCACAATTCGATTCGATTACGATTCGATTCAATATTGATTATTTTGGATATCAGTTAAAATAAATGGCCATTTTTCTCAAGGAAATCAAATCTCTTAACTAATTCTGTAAACTATGGGAGTCTAGTTGTAGCCTACTAGGCTTCATTAGCCTAATATGAAGGTAATAATGAACAGTTTTGTAGCCATACAAACACTTAAATTACACTTATTTATTTTTATAATAAAAAGATTATATGAAATATAAACATTTAAATGCTGGCTGTCATAAAAACTTGCTAGATTTATTCAAATATGCATTAAATATTGAAGAATATTAAGATTATAATGCATATGTAATATGGTGTATATATTTAGCAAAATGCTCCTCTCTAGAGTTATTTTTTCTAGCTGACTAATGAGTTTATGTGGGTTTTCTGAGGTAAATATGACGATGACATTGATTACAAGCTGTTTAACTGACGTCTTTCCACGGTTGAAACGCTGATTGAGCGAATCAATGTGACGTGATACGGATTTCGAAAAGTTGTACTCTATCTTTAACACACTTTCAGATGCTCATTCATGTTTATTTCACGCTGACTGGTATTATTAACCCGGAAGAGAGATCAGCGCTGCTGCTTCTCACGCCACAGCACCAAAACGTTATTTATGTTTTTGAATTTCTAAAGAAAATGGACGTAATTTGAAAATTGAGACTTTGTTTCATATCAATAGTAACAAAGGACAAAGATTATTGCAATTTTTTTGGATGCGCGCAGCCGCGATACAATGATCCATTCATTCAAATGAAACAGGATGAGTAATCGATTCTTGAGATTTAAGAATCGATATCGGTTAATTTGGACATTAACTGTGAAACTATTACATTATAAAATGTTTTTAATTGCGTTTTTAAGTTTATTTTTTTTTTACTTGATTGACAGCACTAGTACTAATATAACCATCATAAGCCACTTTATGAGAGTGACCTGGCTGCTGTTTCTCTCTTGGTCAGTCTTCCGATTGTAAAACGGCTCGTTCCACTTGTCCTCTGCCTGCCAGGCGTACTTCAAAATGGTGCTGAGGATGGCTTCAAACAGCAGGATGCCTAAGTAGATGATGAGAAACGTGTTCATGGATCTGCACAAAGAGACACGAGAGAGATGATGTAGTCATAACAGAGCATCACTGAACAGAGAAAGCACTGGTGATGATGATGGGAACGCATACTTCTCCACCGCAGATCTCTTTTGCGATTTGCACTTGTAGTTCAGAGCCATCTTGGCCTCCATGCCCGTGTACACCGCCACACCTGCATGATGCCACAGCAGTTATACTCCGGCATTAAGGACTTCAGACATTACAGTACTAGTAAAACGTACAGATACTAACTCCCCCTATCCTAACTCCACGTTCACTTTGAAATTAATTTTTTATGTTTTATCTTACCTCAAGGGCATCCAAGACGTAGGTGTCTTTGTTTCGACAGTATTCTCAATTTTGATATTTTTAGGTCAAACCGTTCTTGTCTGTCAGTCATATAATGGAGGTCTATGGTCACCACCTCAAAGAGCATGCACAGAGAAGTCCAAATTAAACATGATTTAATGACTCGTCAATGTAAGTACACATTGATGGCCTAAGACACGAAACGAGCGGTTTGTGTGAGAAAACAAACAGTATTTATATCGTTTTTACCTCTTTTAACCCGCGCCCTCAGATCACTTGGGCGTGACTGTGATTACAAAAGGTAAAAACGATATAAATACTGTTCGTTTTCTGTTCGTGTCTTAGGCCATCAATGTGTACTTACATTGACGAGTCATTAAATCATGTTTAATTTGCACTTCTCTGTGCATGCTCTTTGAGGTGGTGACCATAGACCTCCATTATATGACTGACAGACAAGAACGGTTTGACCTAAAAATATCAAAATTGAAAATACTGTGGAAACAGACACCTACGTCTTGAATGCCCTTGAGGTAAGCTAAAACATATCAAAAATTAATTTCAAAGTGAACTATCCAGGCAGGAGGTTGAGAACTGAGACGAATTCATGACGTCAGCAGATAAAAAGTTGCTTCACAGTTTCAATGTAAGAATACAAACACTGTTTTGTGGGGTAACGTGAAGTAAGTCACAAAAATATATTCTGAAAGTATATTTGAACTCATGTTGACTCTAAATGTCCTAAGTTGGAGAGAAATATTGCCGTACCAAATATTTCTTTGGTGTTTTTTAATCTTGCTCCTCGAAGCAGGAGGTTTTCTGGTCCTAAAGGTCTGAAAAGATTAACAAAAAAATATAAATAAATAAATAAAAAACAACTTAAATATATAATCTAATTAAAAATATTTATTTCTTTTTAAATCTTTATTGTGTTGAGCCTTTCTGCCATCCAGTGAAACTGCGCTCATCTCAGATGTCTTACCGGACTATCTCCTCTCCTTGTTGGGTTACTGTTATCCTCCCGACAAACCTGAGAAGCGAGAATGTGCTGCGTCAGCACTTGTAAACTCAAATGTGGATGAGTGTGAGAGTGAAGCTGAGAGGCGTCACCTGTATAAATCAGCTTCGGGCTGCTGGCACTCCACCACGGCCTGCAGAGACTCGAGCCGCGACACCGACTGAGACACGGCCGTTTCTGGCACCGCATAATGGGTCTGAGTGTTAGATCACACACACACACACATGCTGTTATACACCTGTCCCACTGTATAACACTAGCTGGAGAGCACACATCTTAAGGATTCAGATTTTATAATGATGATTTGTAATGAATATATAATATAGTACATTTATTTATCAGATTGCTCTAAGTAATACGTTTATGTGCATTTCCTCAGGTAAAAGTAACGTTAAGTGATATCGTTTACAAGCCGTTTTATTGTTTTATTACAAGCCGGTTGAAACACGGATCGATTACATGAGACATGATGCAGTTTTCAGTGAGCTGTACTGTATATTTCAGCATACCTTCTGATGTTCATTCGGTGCTGTAACTAGTTGTAAACAGCGATCTGTCACGACACATTACAGAGCAGCAAAACGGTATTTATTGTTAAGATAAAACAGAAAACAAGCAATAAGCTTTGTTACTGTTAATATGAAACCTCTCAGCTTTTAAATTCTGTCTATGTCAGGTGAGCTACAATTACTGTTTAGTGTTCGGTTTAGTAGTTTTACGTAAAAACAGAAATTAAGACAGCAGTGAGCAGCATAAGGTATAATGTTTTCTTTAACTAGCTTGAAACCACCAAGATCATTGATGGAAAAGACCATTTATAGCCAATTTACAGAGGAAAACATGGTTGTAAAGCTTAAAACCATAAAGCTTACTTAATAAAAAAAGGTTCCCTTCATCTCAGTGGAATAAGATCTTGTGACTTTTCCTACATTATCTTTCTATACACACAAAAAATCTGGGCTTGATTCGGTTGTAAAGGTGTGTAAAAAAATGTTTACACTTCTGGTCTTCGGGGTCAATATGACCCCACATTGAAATGAATGGGAAATGTGAAAAAAAAAAAACTAAATATATTTTCTTCATGCGTCAAAAAAAAAAAAAAAAATCCGGCATAAATCTGAAAATATTTACACAGAAATGAAGGCCTAGTAGTAGAGCATAAATCCAGTGTATCATAAAAAAATAATATTTCATATGCTAATGCTAAAGCTAATGGTATAGTTGAGGCATTGTGTGGTATATGGATACAAAAGTACTTTATATCTCCAAAAACACAGCATTAATGAATAGATGAGGAGTAAACAAAAAAATGATATATTATTTGTATGATTAAAAATGTATATTTTTTGTACAATTACTCAATCAATTGTTGAGGTCGTATCGACCCCTAAGCCCAGAAGTGGAACCAGGAAACGAAGACCATTTGAAGGTTAACAGTTAGAGCCAGACCGATATTATCGGCCGATATTAGGCATTTTCCATAATATCGGTATCGGCAGTTATAATGGCCGATAAATTAATATTTAAAAAATAAAATAAAAACGGACGAAACACGCTTAAATCATCTCTCCTTGGCAATTTGCAGTATGATGTTATCTATTGCTAAATTATGGCTCATCATAGACTAGCTAACCACAAAGCTAGCTAATGCCACTATCATCAGTGGAAGACCGCTAACGTTAACATTAATGAGCTTGGAAACCACAATGAACTTTTTCTGCCTAAATAAAGTAATGATTACTGTATTTATAACTAGCATATCTCTAGTTACACATGTCGCATGTTTCGAGTTTTCATTTAGGAATGACAGGCTTTAGGGTGGACTTAGCTATGCCAATTTTCTAAATGCCCCAGCTATCCAAAAGCCAAAGTTACTTTTTGTTTTATATAAATATTGACGTAGAGAGTCCTGGGAATTGAGCAGCAGAGGTTTTAATCGAGGTTGAGCCAAAAACCTACGACTAGTTTGCGAAAGTTGGTTTTGGAAATTATCTCGGATCCATAATCATGGCTTATTATGATATGGTTTCAGCGCTTGAACCCCTAAAAATATCTTGAGATTTAAGAATCCACATCAGTATCGATTAAAATCAAGAAATTGATATTTTGCACACAGCTACCACGTTAACCTGGTGTTGTTTATCCACATTGTATGTATGAAACAGACAAAATCTCAGTGCATCACTATCTCAGTCTGACCCTGACTCATTGAATTGTCTGACTCATTCAGTAAGCTTAGATTTCCACAATCACGGACAGAATTGCGCAATTGGCAAATTAACACGGAATCTAGCGTTAACGCGAAACTTTGTGGAATTTTACATATTTGGGTTTAAATTCTGTTTTTGTGTGGGAGAAGAACGTACGTCTGCTGAAAATGCAGACCAGGGGAAGCAAATCAGGCCGACACAACCCCCAACCCGTCATTTCCGCTCCAATGACGAAATCAAAACAAAGAAACGCATGGCGAAGCGGCTCTCCTTTCGTCGGCAAAAAGTTAAGAAACTCGACGCTGTAAGCCGTCAGTGCCGAGCGGTTCGCACGTGACTTATGCAGTGTTTCCCACACATAGACTAATTCGCGGCCACAAAATCAACTCTGGCCGCCACATTTTGCGTTTCTTTCATTTTTTTAAACACTATTTAAAGGGATACTCCACTTTTTTTGGAAATAGGCTCATTTTACCACTCCCCCAGAGGTAAACAGTTGGGTTTTACCGTTTTTGAATGTATTCAGCCGATTTTTTGATATTTAGAAGAATATCAGTAACCAGACCGTTTCTGGTCTCATTGACTTCCATAGTATATATTTTTTTCCTACTAATGAAGTCAATGAGACCAGAAACGGTCTGGTTACTGATATTCTTCTAAATATCAGAAAATCGGCTGAATACATTCAAAAACGGTAAAACTCAACTGTTTACCTCTGGGGGAGTGGTAAAATGAGCCTATTTCCCAAAAAAAGTGGAGTATCCCTTTAAAACATCTATGAGGCGCTGGGCTGGACAAAAGCGAAGCGAACTCCGTGAGTGACACTAGTCGAGAGAGATACAGTGTGCAGTATCATGCCGTATTTGTCCTGAAAAGGCTACTGAGTAAATGTCCTCAAATAAATTTAAGGTCATTCCTATTTATTTGTATACATTTTAATCATTAACTTTAAAAGCACACTCTTTTTACGACTAAAATAACAGTGTGGAAAAAACGGAATTTGGGAAAAGATAAAAACGGATTTCATAGGGCCATATAAGCTCTGCTGTCAGGTTTACCCGAGTTGACACAGTAAGTGCCTTGATTCGCTGAGAGTGACGACAACGCGCAGTTCAGATACTGAGTCACATGTTGATTCATTATAAGCGTCCAGTGTTCATGAGCAGAGAGCAGACCTTCAGGTTGGTCTCTCCGTCCAGGCTCGCAGTGGTGATGTGGCACGTCCCCTCGGCCCGGTCCGATGATAAGAGCACCAGATCTGCAGGAAACGTCTCATCTTTGGCTACTCTCACAATATCACCAACCTACAAGCACACAGGGTGAACTTCAGAGTAGATCAACCAACACGACATCATTAAATGGCTCCATTGTGTTTATTAACACGACTGCAAGCATGAGGTGTCTTATGAACGTCTGTTAGCAACTCACTCGGATGTTCTTGGATCGGGTCTGGACCAGACTGCCGCTGCGCACAACAAACACAGGTGCCCCGTTCACTTCATTATCAGCTTTGTGCCGCAGCCAGTCTTCAAAGCCCTGCGTGTGTGTGAGCAGGATTATGAAAAAACACAACGAAATGGTTATCCTCCAATCACACTAGCACAAAGCTGTCATACATAAGCGGTCAAAACACGCTCACCTGTTTGATGGCAGTTACTGTGATGACAAAAAACAGGGGAAGTCCACTAGTTATAGGGGAAGTGGGTGTGTCAATCATCAACTGTAGGGAGAGAGAGAGAAACAGTGCCATATACTGCCTTTATCCACAGACATGTCCTTTGGTAGAACAAGGAAACATGTTTAACCCGGACCTCAAACATGGCTTATCATTTGAAACATGCACGTAGTAGCCTAACGTTAGCCGTTTTATATATGGCCGCTCTCTAATGTTATTATTAAGCACGTATCCAAGTGGAAGTACTTAATGACATTTAACATAACGTCCATTATCTCTGCAGTCGACACTGACTCAGAAGACACTCGTTTATTAAAGCTACAATACCTAAGATCGTATGCCGCTAGAGGGCGCTACATTCAAAACAACAACAACGGTTTTGCTTGATGATGCCGTGGAGGAACGCGGAATGATGGGAACTGTTGTTTTCAACTCCACCGTGGATAAATCAGTCAGACGGGAATCGAAAATTAGTTGTCATGGATGAGGTAAAGTTCGATTTCTATAACTAGCCATGTTTCCATTAACACTTTTTTATTCGAATTAAGTGATATCGAATGAAAAAAGCCTTATGGAAACAGTAAAATTCGATGAAATTTCATGAAAATCGACTAAAATGAAATACGTTCGGTCTCATTGGATTTTCTCTTGATCGATATACGGCTAATGCGATAAAAGCTGATGGAAACGTTATTTGCCGAATAAATAATGAATTGCGATTACGTTTTATGCCCTTTTATGGTTGCAACACGTCAGAAGACGAGTTCATTTCCGGCCAGTTTGTTTGCGCACACATGGCGGATGTCAACAAAGACAGATGTAAGTGGACAAAGCAAAAAGATGCTTCAACCAAAGGGTTTCCGTGAACCACGATCTCCCAGAACTGATGGAGCGCTCGTTCCCACACCATAGTCACCTCCGCTGTCGTCGGGCATACGTGCATCGTCATCATCATAGCAATGTTTATAGCGTCGCTGTTTTCTTAGGTTAGTTTTGCTTGTTTTTACGTGGCTTGGTTGAATTCTAATGTAGAATGTGGTTTCTGGTTAACAGACTGCGGCGCTGCTATAACACACCGTTGCCATGGACGCAGTTCAGAGACGGGAACAGACTATTTTCTTTAGCAGAAGCAATACTCGTTTTTAAATCAATAAACTCGTTTTTAAGTCAATATTTTGTGTCAAATAATTTATTTATTTATCTGGTTGATGAGCAGGATAATATATAGCGAGGCTGTTGTTATAGCGAATACAACAACCGCCTCGCATACGTTATCCCATACATATGTCGCAATCAACTGGCACATAATAAGCATTATTAGGCTTAAACTTGTGAATTTGTTGGTAGATGGCGCGATCCGTTTTGTGTAACAAAACTTTGTTCGCAAAAGTTTGCTTGAATGTTGTTCGATTCAGTGCGAAAATGAATGGAAACATCTTAAAATGTCTCAAATCAATTCGATATACCAATTTGATCGCAAAACAGCATGTGACGTCATTACGTACAGGTTTTTACTCGCTTTAAAGCCGTTTGATGGAAACACACTTTCACCAGCTTTATTCGCATGTGTTTTTTTACCGAACTTCAGATAATTCGATTGACAAGTGGATGGAAACATGGCTACTGTTGCGTTTAATGACATGCTTGTTTTTCATTAAACAGAAATAACCGCAAGAAAAGTAAGGTTTAAAAGTAAATTAGTTATTATCACAGATGTTAGGGGAGAGCCGGGACGGTTGAAACACTTTTCAGATAAACGTCGTTTTCTAAGATACAGCCAACAGTTCACAATCCGAGAAGTATTCGCGGTGAATATGACCTTACGATTTTTCACATCATATTCAAAGACAACAAGACATTTTAACAATAAAACTAATTGTTTTGCATCGTTTACTGAAATGAAATTTGAATACAGAACACGGTGTTACTCACCTGTCAAGTAAAACACATGCAAGACAGATGTTGAGCTGGTTTTATTTCTCTTGTCCCAAATTCTTCTTGGGTCGTTTGGTTGACCCGTTCGTTGACGTTTGCGTTTATGTAATGAGACTTGTCTTTGTCGACAGAACCAGGCGCAATCGCTAAAGAATAATTGTGCTCCATTCCATAACAAATGCGCAAAACAAGCTGATGTTTGTTGCTTGATAGACGCTAACGCACAACTAAAACTTCCACATTTGTCCAAGACTACACGCAGTACGAGCGGAAACCGAGGTAAGCGGATATGACGCGATTGTCTGGCGACTCCCAGCTCAGCCCTGCTCACACGCCCCGTTTCCTTGGTTAAAATCTCAATTTTCTCGCGATTTAAACATTGTTTGAAACATTTGGACTACTAAATTATCATCTTAACTAAATATATAACACTGGCCTTGTGATTTTGGGATATTTTAATGCAAAAATCTTAGGTATTGCACCTTTAATACATTATTAAAATGTTCAGACAGTCTCTGTGCTGTTTTCCTGACATTCATAATCAATACTTTTGCCAGTGTGCTAAGCTTTATGTGTGCACTTGAGTGCTTGATTGACATTTTAAAGTCTCATTATTCTTGTTTAGCATTTTTCTCTGTAATGTGGAACTAAGTTACATGTAATATTCTTTGTCAGCTCTGAAACTTGACCCATTTTCCGATCATTTAAGTAATTAAATTAATATCAAAAACGTGAATAGTCGATCTGGGCAGCCCTAAAAAAAAATTTTAAGCAAAATAACACAAATTTAGAGCGAAATATCACGTTATTTCCTGCTTTCATGACACAGAGTCTGACAAATGTCTAGTGCTTGTTGTCGTGTTGTACTTTAGTATACGACTGTGGTGTTTGTAGTGAACATAATCTTTACTTACTGGAAAACATCCAACACTGATGATGCTGAACCTGCATTATCTTTTCAAACCAAGTATTATGGAGCTAAAATAGCCTCATGGATTTATTTACTAAATATTAGTGACAAATCTCACATTCACAAACTATGATTTGCAAACGCACAACCACATTTATATTCACAAAATTAGATTAACATATACCCGTGTAATTTGCATTCCCAAATCGCATCTTGTGAATATGAATTAGGTTATGAGTGAACTGAGAGCTTACCTGAACCAAGAAGATGATGAGAAAATAAAAATTGGCAATTCTTCTGAACTGCTCAAACAAATTCTTGGGCACGAAGTTCCATATGGTGTACTATAAAGAGAAAACAACAACGGCGTGGAGGATTTCACTGGCAAATGATCACGAGTCAATGCACATGCAAGTCAAATGACTGTAAATCTCATGAAACACATGCACACGTGAGACAAATGACTCTCTTACCTTGGAGGAAATGATCCTGTTGTCTGCAAACCTCTGAGGAATATAATGGCCATGCTGTGGGAACTTGTTTGCTATGTAAACGGTGCGCGTGTCACTCTGATGGGGAGGGTCAAAGCCCTGGAAGAGATGAGGAGAGATGGGTCAGGCCAGAGAAAACTAAAACATGGTCAAAACTCATCTTCAAAATTCATCAATATATAAATATGAGCCATTCTGTCCCCAGGGTATAAAATTGCATGAAAATAAACTCTAAAATACATTTGATTAAGTAAAATGTCATGCACATTAAGCAAAAACTACAAATTAAAAACAACACAGAACACTAAAAAATAGCATTTTCTGAATGTCCCAACTCTCTATCTCTAAACTTTACCATGAAATATTATGATTAAAATCCTTAAGAAATCTGAAAAAGAAAAAAAAAAAACATTTGATCTAATATTTTAGATAAAATACACATTTTAGTCATGTTTTCACTGTAAAACAGTAAAAACGTGGAATATTCCAAAAGACACATTATCAACAGGAAGTTGCATCATCTGGATCTTCTGAAGGCAATGGGGCGACTATAAGTCACTATAAGTCTCATTTTCATTTCTGCATATTTGATGAAATTGTAACTATAAATAAGGTCAATCTCAACATACGGTCCTGTTACCTAAACTTTTTCTTAGATTTATTTAATTTTTTTTTTATTTATTTAAATATTACCTTTTGGTTAGGCACTACAAATGGCTTAGTGTCCTCACGCTGCAAGCATCAATGCTATGTGGCCACATGCCATATATTTGATAACTTTTTGCTTAAAAACTCAATCCTGTTACTATTTTATTCTTTTTCTAAAAAAATAAAATTAAACCACTATTTTTATCAGTTTTGTTTGGCCCATAATTTATACAATTTCTTAATCAATTAATTAAAAAAAAAAGTATAAACTTGAGGCTTCAGTCTTCTTTAAAATGAAAAAAAAAAAATGCCTTTGTGTTTTTTAATCAAAATACACCTTGCTTTAATAGTGGTTTTATTGGCACAAATATCTATTTTTTGGACATATTACCAACAATTTCTTTAAAATAAACACTTTCTTGTGGGGAAAACAAAGGAATTAATTGACATGCTTTTAAACGACACATGTTTTTCAGTAACAGGATTGAGAAAACATGTGCCCATCTTCTGCTTAAACCTTGTAAAAAAAAATAAAAAAATAAAGTTGCCTGAGATTGACCAATACACATTTTGAAATGAATAGTTAAATATGTGTAGTATTAGATTCAATGTTTAAAAAGAGATACAACAAGCAAATGTCACCCATTGGGTGGAATGGCCCATATATTGTAAAATCTGTTGGTGAAACAGCGACATAATCTTAAAGCTTATGGGAAAATGGTAAGCTGAAGCTGAGCGTCTGATGGGTGCGCATAACGCCCTGCCAAAGTCATTATTAATTCAGCTAGTGTGCAGCAAACAATTCATTATGGGAAGCACTTTCACGGCACACGAGAGTTAAATCACTTACTATTGAATTGCGATTGCTTTCAGACGCACTATATGTGACTCAGACTTGGACTGTGTGTGGAAATCAGGGGATTTTATAAGAAAGAGCTTAAGATAAATTCATTTTTTTTAGGAAAATAACAGGCTTTTGGTGTGATCTGAGTGCATGGAAGTTCTTGCTGAAGACTCCCAGATCAACTCAAAGGCTCATAAAAACTCATAGTAAACATACAATATTATACCAACTAAGACACATTTATTTTGTATTGCTATACATAAATACTAGGACATGCGTTAACACTAGAAGTGCCAGAATTCCAAAACTACTAGAACGGCCACAAGCGGTCATTTTGACCGTTAGATTCAAAACAGTGTTGATAAATAATTTTCGTAATTATTTTTGTCAACCACATTTTTTCAAAGACGAAAACGAGACGATAACTAAATAAAAACAAGGTTTGAATGACAAAGACTATGACGAAAATGTTAGATAGTGACGATTTGCGACGCGGTCAAGGCTATAATAATAGGACTCGCAGAACTAGTGAACAGCCCATGCAGCAAAACAAACAGGGCAGCAGAGCTCACCACGATCATCCGACATGAATTCAACATCTGGATCCGCCGTGTCTGATGATAGCAGCCGTCTCTTTTTCCTTGATGTGGACTCTGACTCTGAATCACTCTCTGATGAGGAGGAAATGTTAACTTGCACCCAGGAAACGTCGCTGTCACTCCACCTCTGATTGTTCCCCTGCATCCGAATTATATATAACTGTAGTCCTGTTTTATTTGCTCATTTCTGATCAACAACTAATGTAGAAATTTTATATGGCAAACACTGCTACAGAGGTGACCGGACGGACCATTCTGTTGACAGTTGAGAGAGAACACGATCAACCGCGGGATATTTAACAAAAAAATACCGCAAAATTCAGTGCGGTCAATATGACAGTCTATGGCCGAAATAGGTAAATATGTTCTTTTTTTTGTTTTGCCTTACGTTTACGTAACTTAATTTATATGAAAAGCATTTTAAATGAAAATACAGACAATTTTAGTAAAAGTCAGGTACCAGCAGGATTTTATTATTTTTTTCAACAAAGTTATTGTAGATATAAAATTCAAAACGGTCAAAATGACCGTTGTGGCCGTTCTAGTGTTAAAGGAGTAGTTCACTTTTAAAAAAAACTTTTGCTGATAATTTACTCACCCCCATGTCATCCAAGATGTCCTCGTCTTTCTTTCTTCAGTCGAAAAGAAATGAAGGTTTTTGATGAAAACATTCCAGGATTTTCTCCATATAATGGACTTCAATGGGAACCAAACGGTTCAAGGTCCAAAAGACAGTTTCAGTGCAAACTGTTCAAAGGGCTTTAAACGACTCCAGACGATGAATAAGGGTCTTATCAAGTGAAACGATCGCTCATTTAATAAATAAATAACAAAGTTTAAGTTTTATAAGCACAAATGCTCACCTTGCTCTGTTCTGTGATGCGCGCTCGTGACTCTCCTGTTCAAACTCGTTTATCAAAATGAACAAATCTTTTTTTGAGTCAACTTGTTCATTTCGTTCGTTGAATAAACCAAATGACTCGAAAAAATATTCCTTCATTTTCTCTTGATAAGACCCTTATTCATCGTCTGGTGTCGTTTAAAGCCCTTTGAACAGTTTGCACTGAAACTGTCTTTTGGACCTTGAACCGTTTGGTTCCCATTGAAGTCCATTATATGGAGAAAAATGCTGGAATGTTTTCATCAAAAACGTTAATTTCTTTTCGACTGAAGAAAGAAAGACATGGACATCTTGGATGACATGGGGGAGAGTAAATTATCAGCAAAAGTTTTTTTTAAAAGTGAACTACTCCTTTAAGCTGAAAGCTTTGTTTAAAACAGATTGCTCTGCAAAATCCAGAGTGTCACGCGAGGTCGCAGATTTCAGTGTTTGAGTTGGGCGTGTTGACCAGCAAAAAGATATTTAGTGTGAGCTGTGCTTCATACATCACTGCACTATAATTGACAACAGACCCGTTTTTGCACAATTTTGCCTAATGTGACCTCGCTTTTAAGAAAGAAAAAATTATGAGAAGATTCTTAAAAAGTGTTTTTTGGGGGGAATTCAAAGTATTTTTGACCTGACTCAACACTAAAGCATGCGACGGCTCTTTGCATAGACACAAACTCTCAGTCCACCTGGTGTTTTATGCAAATGGTTCTCCAGCAGCTCACAGGACATGTTCTGCTGAAATCTGAACAGCTGCTGTGCGTCTTCCACTGAATCCTGAAATCTCGGCCACGTCATCCAACCCCTTCGGCAACACATGCATTCAATTACAGTCTGAATCTTTGGACTCATCCTGTGTGTGTTTCCATTTCCCCTCTACACTTTCCAAGATGCTGGAACTCATTCTGTGTGCCAACATGAACATCTTGAGCTCCTTTTCTTAAAAGTCAAAACTGTGCTGCGATTACCGAACCATCGTATCTGATTCAGAGATTTTTAAGGAGAGTGACTAATACTTTTAAAGAATGCATAAAAAAAAGTTTGAGGAAGGAAGACCTAAAAACTCAAGTTAGCCATCTGACACACCACACATTTCATCACAATGAAAAAAGCAACAACAGTACAGTGATGTATGTGAAAAACAGAATATCATGCCCAACTCATTCGTGAATCTTTCGTTCAGTTGGACACATTTCCCACCGGCCACAATTGTGACTGCACTTTTTTTCTTATTTCTGGAAGCTCTAAAAATGTTGTTATTGACTTTGGCCAAGAAATTCAACTTTTAAATGACAAAATAGATTGTCTTGATTAAAATCTATTAATTAGGTGTCGACTGATTATCGGTGCCGATATTAAGCATTTTTATGGTTATCAGTATCGGCCATTTTCAAAACCAATTTGCCGGACATTAGAGCCCGACCGATAAAGGATTTTGAAGGCCGATACCGATACAAATATTTGTTGGTTTTAAAATACGCTATTCCGATATATCGGCCGATATTTTTTTTTTTTCAGAAACGCGCAACAAAAAATGAACCTATTTCCCTAAGATTAGTTATTTGTAGTTATTTCTGAGTTAACTAAAATAATATGATAATGCATTTTATAAAGAAAATTGTTACTTTTATTGTCACAACAGAGCAGACTGATGACTGAGTGCCCTCTGGTGGACAAACTATACAACTCCAACACTCATGACATGGTTCAAGCATGTTTCGGCCGTTTTTATTTTATTTTTGAAATATTCATTTATCGCCCATTATAACTGCCGATACCGATAGTCTGGAAAATGCCTTATATCGGTCTGCCGATATATCGGTCTAGCTCTACCAGACGTATTGCATAAACAAAGTACAAAGTCGGTTAGTCACTTCATGAGCTTTTTAATGCTTCAACTGAGAAAAGTTATCATCAGATCATAGACACACGGAAACTCAAAGATCTCCACGGCTACCCGTCAAAATAAAAGTTTGGTTTTTCACAAAGCCCTAAAAATGTAATTTTTTGTTACTAAACTGTGAATAAATTGAATAAGTTTGATGATTTTAATTAATTAGAAATGTTTTTTGATTACAAAAAAATCTTTTAAACATTAAAATAGAGTCTTTAAGTTTTACAAAATGTTTACAGAATGCTGCTGGGTCCTCCCTGCAGTTTTTATACAAGTTATTATTATTATTAATAACATTTCTCAGATTTAAAGATATGTTTAAAATCATTTAAAGAAAGTATTTGTCAAAACCCTTTGTTATTCTTAATTTTGACACATTAATTTACAGTTTTAGACCAGACATAGGCTATAAAAAATATATATAATATATATATATATATATATATATATATATATATCGGTATATATATCGGTTCAAAATATCGGTTATCGGTCTATTTGATCTGAAATAATCGGTATCAGCCCTGAAAATCACATATCGGTCGACCACTAATAAGAATGTTTTTTTTTAGTATTTGGTTGGTTTTATAATGAATATGCATCTCTCTAGTTATGCCAAACTTAAATATTTTATTGAGTAGACTTTTTTTGGGGGGGGGTGGGGGCAATTAGGAGTGATATTTGACCCAGTGCACTTCAATAATTGGACCCGGTCCGTAATGCACAAAACTAAAACACTCCATTCTTTTATTTGTGTTAATAAAAAAATGCTTTTTTTTCCCCTCATGCGCTATAATCCACATTATAGAGATAATGAGACACAGGCTGTAATAAATGAGCACAAGGCGACTAATTAAGCATATCAAATTAATTGGGGAACAGGTGATGCCACATCTCTTCTCAAAACAGATCATTACACAGAAAAGCGTGCAAATATGCAGGAGACGACCAAAGCAAACCAACAGATAAATGTAACGCACAGCTTCAGTTTGCCGTCTATCTCGACTCGAGTTCCCAGTTAGTTAGAGACAGGTTGAGAGGCCGTTCATCTGCCCTGCATTGCGTAAGCGTCTGTGCTTTTCATTATGAAGAATAAGTCTGCCTCTCAGTAAAGCACCTTTAATTAAACACTCATTTGGGAAGTGTCTGCTAATGAGGCTTGAGGAGGGCCATCGCAGACTCATCCTGGACTGACCCGCAAAACTTTCAAACACGATTGCAAATTCAGTCAGTATCCATCTTCACACTAGGACAAAAAACACTTTCACATTCATGACTTGCACTTTAATCACTATTTTGAAACAATATATTTTCTAACACACATACTTTTCTGTATCTTGGTTTGATTTTGGAAGATACTTACTGGCCCCATATCTCTGAATAAATGATACATGACTTTATTTGAACTCTTCCTATGATGCGCAGTTCGCAAACGCCTGTATTATGTATTTTTGTTCAATGTGCCATTTGTTTTTCAATGAGAACATGCAGTAGAAGGACGTCTTTAATCGGTGTGTCTGAGCAGTTATCGTGTGTATGAACTTCGCAAACTTTCTTAAAACAGGGTAAGGTTGTGTCTTCAGCAGAAGCCTGATACTGGACCTCACAGTCCAGAGTAAACCTGCCTTTAAAGGTTTATAAGTTCACATTAAAAATCTATTTCTCTATTTTGAGGAAATTAATGGGGCTGTCAAACGATTAATCACGATTAATCGCATCCAAAATAAAAATGTGGGTCCGCTTTGTATAATTATTCTATATAAAATATACACACACACACTTCATTTCATTTATTTCATGTATATAGATTTATATATAATTTATATTATATATAAATATTTTATATATAAATGGTATATTTTTGTTAAATATGCATGCGTGTATTTACATATATAAAATAATTATACACAGTGCACACACACATATTATGTTGTATTTAAGAAATATTTTCATACTGTATATACTATAGATTTATACTTTATGTTCTATATAAATATTTTATATAATATTTTTTTTCTTAAATATACATGCATGTGTGTCTATTTATATATACACAATAATTATGCACAGTGGAGCCACATATATAACTTTTATTTTGGATGCGATTAATCGCGATTAATCATTTGACAGTCCTAGAAATGAATTGACTTCTGGAACCCAATTGTTTAACTTTGTTTAGCCCTTATTTTGAAATCGAAAGGGAGGCTCAGGTGGGAATAAAACCGGAAGTGTCCCCTTTAATCAGCAGAGTCGCGAATGTGATGGCGTACTGTTGTGTTTAATGTAGAAATTAGTTATTCTAAAATGTACATACATTTCTTTCATACTTTAGACTATATACAGTGATATTCATTTATATATTTTTTCTTTTTAAATATATAAATCAGAAATTTTTAAAAAAAGCAGGAACAAACTATATATTTCAGAAGTCTCCAACCTTTTTTCATTTGAGAGCTACTTATTTTCTCTCCCGTGGCCGAGAGCTACCCATTTAACACAATACTTAAATCTCTTAAAATAATGTCTCATAACTCTCATATTAACACCTATCCAAACTGTTTTAGACCTAAAAGAGTTTTTGTAGGCCTATATAGGTCACCCTTAAATGACAGATACACATTTTTTATATGAAAATTCTACTTTGCATATTATACTGTAATTATAGTCAATTATTAAATCAATTATAAAATCAATTATAGTTGATTTTACAGTGCATCATAACTAGAGATGAAATGGCTTGAAAATTTAATTTCATAATTATAGTGACCAAAATGATCACAGGTACCAATCCTGTTCAAAAAGTACTAATACTACACAATAAAATCAATTCACCAAGTTTTATGTCGAAAACCAGCAAATAACAAATAAAATTAGCATCAATATGCACTTTTTGTTTGCATAAACATTAAAATAATAACATTAAAAATTATGGTCAGACTTTAAAGGAGTGTCTTGCAACATGTTATCTACTAACATGTACAAGTTCAAATTCAATTTTGACAAGAAAAGGTTTTATAGTAGATAAACCTCACATATTTCATATATAAAAATAATGATACTAAAAAATAAAAATAATGAATAAAAATAATATAAAAATAAAGTTTTATAAAAATAATGATACTAAAAAAGATAAATTACTGACATTTTACAATGCACATTAGCTTATCTTTAATTATTAATAATAAAAATCGGTCAGATTTTGCCGTGGCGTCTGTTGTTGCTATGTAACCATGCACTGGGCTCTCCACAACGTAGCTCTGCAACAAGATTTTTTTAACGTAGAAGAGCAAAAACCCCGTAGTGTTTGGGTGCACCCCCTTCCTTTATGTTAACTGAGCTTTCAATGTTGTTAGGGAAAGGGTGAAGCTGATTGGTTGTTTCTTGTCACATGACCTGCGGTGCGGTTAAGGCATTCTGAAAATTAGCTATTTTTTCATCCCGTTGCATCTGGGAAAAATTAGCACGTCGTTTCAATTCTCTTGCAGCGCGACTACAAATAAAAATAACAAACTTGAACACTCAAAATACGCGATATGTAAACGTCCCCTTGGCGAGCTACCTCCAATCAGGCCAAGAGCTACTGGTAGCTCGCGAGCCACGTGTTGGTTGATTATCTGTACTTCCGGGTTCTTCCCACCGGAGCCTCACTTTCGCTTTCAAAATGGCGGCTGCGTGAAATCAGCGTATCGGGCTGCCGTTCAACTTCAGGATTTAATGCACTGATCCAATATTGACACACACACACCAGATGTCCTGCCTGTTAACATACACACATTCCTACCATATTTACATTAATACCTCACCAGACAAGCACTCGGACCAAGAGCATTCAACATAGTAATCGAACATCTACACGTATATTTATTTAAAATAGGCTCTATTGAATGGAATAATGATCACATAAAGGCTATTATTCAAAAAGTCTATATGATGTACTCTGACTGAGTTATTATGCGCCTGTGTGCTGGAAACAGCTGGTTTGGCAGCAGACGAGCTTGTGTAAGATGACGTTGGCACCAGAAAAGCAAACAGATCACATTAGGCTTTAGTGCTCTGCCCTGATTCTGAGCCGACACTTCCCATGACTCACACGAGCATGAAGAAACATTAGCAGCCTTGTGTAAATGAGGGTGGATGGAAGGAGGAGTAAACCGTCACATTAAAGTAAAAATCACACTGGGGTAATCACAGTAGGTAATACAGTAAAGTTCTGTAAACTGATCAACTCCATCAAATAGGGCTGGGAGATGTATCGAACATAGGGCTGTCAAACGATTAATCGCATCCAAAATAAAAGTTTGTGTTTACATAATATATGTGGGGGCACTTTGTATAATTAATTTGTATATAATTAAATATATATATATATATATATACACACACACACATGCATGTATATTTAAGAAAAAAAATATTATTTATAAAATATTTATATATATATATATATATATATATACAGATGAAAATATTTCTTAAATATATACTAGCATGTGTGTGTATTTATATATATATATATATATATATATAAAATAATTATACACAGTGCACCCACATATATTATGTGAACACAAACTTTTATTTTGGATGCGTCAGTTCAGTTAAATTTATCAGTTAAATTTCTCACGGTATCAATTTAACATAAAAAGCAAAATATTGCATATATAGTGAATAAAAATGCATGTTATATTGCTCAATTGATGTTTTATTGTAACAGCTGGGATACGTCATGTAATTTTAGGGGCAAGGCCATTTGGCCTCCACCTTTTTTTTTTTTTTTTAGGGGCATCAAGGCCATATGACCGGGCACAAAGGCCATTGAGTACAATTTTATGGTTTTCCCATTCAGATTAATACCATAACATCCTAATTTGGAATGAGACATGAATCATGACTTTTTTAATAAAAATAAAAAACATTTTTTAATGAGAGTATCAAGATATATCGATATATTTTTTGACAATATCGAAATATCACATTTTTTATATATCCCCCAGCCCAACAATTAAATA
Organism: Pimephales promelas; assembly: GCF_016745375.1. The sequence goes on from NW_024121821.1 coordinate 2,566,592, forward strand.
CAAGCTAGATTTGTTTCCAAATCTGAAGAAGTCCGACTCGAGTGGCTGCTGCTTATTCGAAACTCAGTGCTGGGATGTTGTGGGAGGTTAGTAGGTGTTTATTGACTCATTTAAAGGTCAAGCATCGAAGACACCCTGAACCAATCGAACATACATGAGACAGAAACAAGAACACACACATCAAGATTCAAGCTAAACACGTCACCAGAGAGCATCTGCTGTAATCATCACACTGATGCACACTAAGAATGTTTCATGTTTTTGAGAGATGTCTCTTCTGCTCACAAACACTGCATTTATCTGATAAAAAACAGGAAGCGCGCCGAGTGCGGGCGCGGGCGGTAATGCACTCACTCTGTGTGCGGGTTGCGGGAGAATAAACCGATTCGTGAGACTCCTGCAAACTAGAAATATCTATAAATAAAACATTTAAAAACGAATAGATTTGTATTCATCTGTTGCAGAAAAGCAACAAGAACAACTAAAACAAAATAGAAACCATTTACAGGCCAGAGTTTCTATTCATAACACGTTTGCAGCGTTGAGTGAAGTAGCCAATCACAGACATACGTGTTGATTTCTTGAACGCAATGGCCAATCAGAAGCGTTACTCCCCTCACCGCTCAAAACAGACTTTTTGTTCAGTGCTGAATTCTGTATGCTGGCAAATCCTCAAATTATAACAAAGAAAGTGTAGATATTCTGAAAGATTGATTGTGCAGTCAGCTTCATTGATAACAACAGAGATGTGTGAGATCGCGATGAACTGTCAGCTTTTAGGAATTATTAAGGGAGTTCACTTACGTGCATTCAGTCGTGCAAACCATGCAGGAGCAGGAGCTGCTTGCTTTTAAGTTAAATTAACAGTGGTTTGTGAGTTAATGCTTTAAAAACAAATAATTTATCATAGGGTAGGGTTTGGTTTTGTTTACATTCATTTTATTTATAGTTTTTTGGTATTTATTCAAGTGTATTTTTTTAACAGAGACTGAGAATCCATTGCTTTTATTGTTTTTGGTTGTTTTATTCATTTATTGTGGACTGGATATTTAAAATGTTTTCCATTTTCAGTGTTAAATAGTCTTTAGAAATAAAACTTTATTGATCTTTGAAAAGGTGTACCTATGGAAGCTTCCGCCACTGAATAAAAAAATAAAATAATTGCAACTTTTTTATCTCACAATTGCAAGATGAAGTCAGAATTCTGAGAAATAAAGTCGCAATTGCGAGATATAAAATCGCAATTCTGAGAAATAAAGTCGCAATTGCGAGATATAAAGTCGCAATTCTGGGAAATAAAGTCGCAATTGCGAGATATAAAGTCGCAATTCTGAGAAATAAAGTCGCAATTGCGAGATATAAAGTCGCAATTCTGAGAAATAGTCGCAATTGCGAGATATAAAGTCACAATTCTGAGAAATAAAGTTGCAATTGCGAGATATAAAGTCGCAATTCTGAGAAATAAAGTTGCAATTGCGAGATATAAAGTCGCAATTCTGAGAAATAAAGTCCCAATTGCGAGATATAAAGTCGCAATTCTGAGAAATAGTCGCAATTGCGAGATATAAAGTCACAATTCTGAGAAATAAAGTTGCAATTGCGAGATATAAAGTCGCAATTCTGAGAAATAAAGTTGCAATTGCGAGATATAAAGTCGCAATTCTGAGAAATAAAGTCGCAATTGCGAGATATAAAGTCGCAATTCTGAGAAATAAAGTCGCAATTGTGAGAAAAAAGTTTACATCGAGTTTATATCTCGAAATTCTTACATCTTTTCTCAAAATTGTGAGATAAAAACTCGCAATTGCGAGTTATCAGGCCAATTGTGCAACTTTATAACATGCAATTCTGAGATATAAAGTCAGAATTGCGTGTTATAGTCAGAATTGCGAGATATAAAGTTGCAATTGCGTGTTATAAAGTCAGAATTGCGAGATAAAAAGTCAGAATTGCGAGATAAAAAGTCAGAATTGCGAGATATTAAGTCGCAATTGCGTGTTATAAAGCCAGAATGGCGAGACGTAAACTCGCAATTGTGAGATAAAAAGTCGCAATTACCTTTTTATTTTTCATTCTGTGGCGGAAACGAGCTTCCATAGTACCTGCATTATTTTGCCATTATCATTATTTTAGATGTAAATGGTCTCAGAACAACAATATTATCGTTGATTGCAATAATTTCTTGGACAATTTATCGTCCAGCCAAATTTGTTGTCGGTAAAAGCTAATGGCCAGTTTCCATCCCTTAGAAGCCTATGGAGGAGCGATCCAGCTCTCAGATTTAATCAGACATGATATCTTAATTTGTGATCCAAGATGAACGAAAGTCTAACGAGGTTGAACAACATGAGGGAGAGTCATTACTGACAGAGTTTTTATTTTATCCCTTTAACATTACAATGAATGCTCTGGACAGTCTGTTCTTTCAGCGCAAGCGAATGAGGGGAAGTTCAGAAAACGCTTTAATTGCAACACTGCCCTGAAGGCACTTCAATTTCACAGGAACACTCGTTAAAAATACACCAAATACTGAGTACAAACCCAATTACAGATAAGAGGAGACACCTGAATCATGAGAAAAACAGAGATGTGCTTCGGCTTCCTTCACCACTAAACATGTACAGTCGAACAACACCACTTCCTGCGTCGAGACGACAACCTTCAGCCCCGATAAGATAACTTTTTACATCCAACGTTCCCCTAAGCCACTTCAGAAGTGCAGAAACCATCAAAATGAGGAAATATTACTTCGCATATTGAAACTATTTTCTTCAATTGAGGAAACACTGCATTTACCAATCAAGGCCATTCACGGTTGCAACACAACATGCTCACACACTGGGTGCAGACGTATGCCATCATTCTCATATTTTTTCAATATGTGATGATATTTAGTCTGTATATGATTTGATAAGCCTAACGCAACACAATCTTGCTAACAGTAGAAGAACAGCAGAGATGTTTTATTGTGTTTGTCTTCTTTTACTGTTACTGTACTGAACTGAACACACCCCTCGAGGTGTGAAAAGTGTGGGCATAATTGGTAAAGGAACTTTGCTCATGTTCACATTTTAATCAAAGGAAACATTATTGCAATGCTTTCGCAAACCTTTTGTGAATCTCTGAGAAACTTTCCGTTCGCTGGCAAAACATGTGTGATGGAAATAATATGAGGTGGGAGGGTTACTTGCAACATTTCAGTGCTTTTGATTTCTTTAAACCAGAAAATTGTGAGAAAGCGTTTACATTTTTCAAAACGAACGCAAAGTTTATAAAGGAATACAATAGTTTTGCGAGAAAACGCAAAGTTTGTCAGGGGAACGCAACATTTTTTCAAGAAATTGCTAATAATTTGCGAGTGAACGCAACGTTTGTCAGGGGAACGCAACAGTTCTGGGAGAGAATGCAAAACTCAAAAGTATTGAAATTTGTTTTTCCTCCCATCTCATATTTTTCCATTACGGGGCTCCACATATATCTGACAGCTACAGATTACTAGATATATCAAAGACAGATGAACAGAGGAATTCACCACAGTGATATTCTGCCTGCATATTTTAGATATCTAACGCATTTTGTCATTTTTGTTTGTTTGTTCAAAGCATGCTACAGTCAACAAGTCAATCTCAATTACAGTCTGAAGTTCACACTTCAAGCAATGGTATTAAAGCGCACGAGATGCATTAGTTGTGACGTGTTGCATAAATAAATATTCGTAGATTTATAAAACGCAACTGTCATCAACTGAATCAAAACATAAACAGACAAAACAAACAAATAAACAAGCCGCAATCACGAGGGGCTGCACGCGAGCTTTGCCGCAAACCCCTCGCGCTTCCCTCCAAAACAATTCAAAACAAAAACACTTTGCTCTCAATAAATCCACCGGCTTCAGAATAAAAACGGATGACATCTTACAACATCGTTTCATTGAAGCAAAACGATAACCTGTGTCTAATTAAACGTAATATAATTAGTTATTAGCCAGACTTTACACGCTAGCCTGCAGCTAACGCACTGATGAGACTAAGCAACACCAAAGCATTGAGATTGTGTAATAATAAACTAGTTTAAAAGGACCGTACCAGCTGTTGTCGGATCCAGCGAATCATCCTCTATCGAGCTAGCGCAGTGAGCTAGCCCGCTTCACCGACACAATTCCCCGCAACATCAATAAAACTGCTTCCCCGGACGAGTCTTCCTCTCCGCATTACCGTCAAAACAAGTGTGCAGCCCGAACACACAGATCCCGGGCCATTGTGCCACCCGAACCCAGTGCGGTGAAGTGGAAACACGAACACAAACACACACCGACTGCGCTTGACGGAGATGACTTCTGACTGACAACATCCAGGAAGTGACGTCACCGCATGAGCATATCATCAACGGCTGAAAGTTGTGGCACACGTGCTACAGGAATTCCTCCTACTGATTATTTACATTTAAAATGATGTGGACTTAAATATAGCCTACACATTGACGCTGCCATCACATAATCTTTACTTTAAAGGAATAGCTCTGCCAAAAATCAACGTTATTGTCATCATTTACTCCCCACACCGTAATATGAGTTTCTTTTTTCCTTTCCCTTGTAGTGCCGGAAGTAGGGGTTTGGTTTGAGTAAATGTATAGTCATTTAATCATATTAGTCATTTATGTCACTATAGTTTAGTGGCATATTCCATTATTGATAGCCTTAAAGGCACCATGAAAGCAAAATAGACAAAAATCTTTTTATATGTGGGCTAATATTGTTTCTTATAAATGACTGTGTAAATTTAAAAGAAAAAAATAGTTATGTTCCTTTTAATAATCTTGAATCAGAATAAGTTTCCCTCCCTCAGTGACATGACATCTCTTCTCTGATGATGTTTTTACTTGTGCAAGGGCGGGGCAACCTGTCACTCACATGAGATCAGCCAATAGGAGACCATCCAATGAATTCCCCACGGGCAAAATCAAGCCTTCTGTGACTTCTCTTTCATGCTGACTTTAAATTGGTGGTGAAAAGAATCTACTTGAGATGTTGAACTAAGGAGTCTTAGATATGATTATGTTGATATTTCCAGAAGAATGCTTCAGGCCTGATCCTGTGCATTATGGGGAACGGATGCAGAGATTATGGCAGTGCTGAACTGAAGCCTGTCTGTCCAGCATTAATCTGACAGAACGCACTGAGTTACACCGTCATCCAGTGAGTCTCGGTAATCCATCGACCGGAAGTTGAAGCCTTGCGGGAGCCGCCATCTTGTAGCAGAGCTTCACTTGCGTTAGCATTCCCATTGACTCCCATTCATTTTGGCGTCACTTTGACAGCGAATAACTTTACATCTGAGGCGTTTGAAGACCCCATTTGTCCTTTATTTATTTCTAAAGAAACACGACAATGTATAAAATGCTCCATTACCTTGTAGCTTATGTTATGGCCCCGTAGAAGCAGTTTTAGTGAAAGTAGGCTGACGATTGCGTCATACCCACACGACTCTCTGTCGCACAGTAGAGAGATTACCGTATGGACAGGAGGAGAAGCTCGCGGGCAATCAGGGAAACATGGAGGCAAAATGACAAAATAATTTATCAGAATACCTAGCAAAATTGTCTCCTTCTGCTCGCTCATGGACAGCTCCTATTCACACTCTCCGCCTCTGCATGCTTCAGAAGGGAATGATTCAGATTTTCCATGCCACAGTACTAGATGCTCACGTCACATCTACGTCGTCAAGCTCTGTTTGAGTCTGCGCGTCAGGAACGGAAGTCCTAATAAATCGCTAAAAATGGGCTTCACTTGTCTCAGTTGAGCTCCAATGAGATGGCTCTGTCCACTTCTTATACTGTCTATGAATATCACTGCCGAATATTGTGGATAAATCAAAACGATGATTATGGATGTTCGGTTTTGTGCATTAAAGGTGCCATCTGTAAAAATTGAGGTTAAAATATCCAAAAAATGAGCTACACGCATCAAAAGAATGAGAAGAAAGAAGGTTGAAGAAATGACAAGTTATAGCGCTGCCGAGATATTAACCTGAAGTAGCATGCTAAATTACTAGCCCCGTGTCATAATACCAGCTTCGGCCATGGGAGGCGGTATGCGGGCGGGCAACATAACCACCAGCCAAACTGCACTACACGAATAACTCGCACGGCTTGTGTGTACTTGAACCTGATGTCAGTCGTGTGGAAATACAGCCCACTACTACATTTCAGTTCAGGGAAGAGTTCAAAAAATTATTGGTCGATATTATGCATGAGGAATACATTTTGGTAAGTTGTTGCGTACTGTATCTTTCAACAGTATTCGTGTTCTTTTCCCATTAGCTAGTAGAGATGATCAGTTCACGTGCGCTAGGGATCTGTGGTGTAATATTTACAAGCGCCAAAACTGTATTAATTGTTTGAATTGCGTAATAAAATTGACAGAATCTGAGAGCTGAGATTTTTTTATATATATAATTAACTAACCTGCTATGTTTAGTCTGTCAGTCTGTCCTTTTCTGTGCGTGACAAACTTTATGTGGCGTGACAGCGTTTAAAAAGTGTCAGTTGCGTGTCTCACGGTGAATTCGTGAGAGTTGGGAGCTCTGAATGCCGCTAGCTTGGTCATCAGCAAATGCTTCTGTCTAATTAATTCAAACTAACAAAAAAAATGTAATATGAACAAAACGAATACTGTAAAACTTCGAATAATAGCCTATGCTTTTATTTGTATTTGAGACAGGCATCTATGAGACAGTCTTTATCGTTTAGTGTTGAGATGTTCATTGAGTCTCTAATCTCTAAAAATCTCCAAATGCTCCTCGTGAAACTGCGGTCTTCCAACCTTTTACTATTGTATCAAATGATTTGATTAATATGCGCGAGGGAGAGTGAGCAAGACAGCGCTCGCTCCTGTTTGAAGACGTGAGAGTGCGCGCGGCCAAGGCACAACTCACTTTCTGGAGGTATACTGCCCCCATCTGGTATGGAATATGGAGTATGATTTGATTTTTTTTTTTTTGACAGATGGTACCTTTATTAGCCTTTGGCTATTACAGTAAGTTGATTATGGGCAAAGAGTCAGACAAAGACAGACAGACGGACGGACAGAAAGACAGACAGATAAAAAGAAACACAGACAGACAGAGATAGATAGATTAAAAGAAAGACAGACAGAGAGACAGAGATAGATAGACAGATAGATATATGGACACACAGATAGATAGAAAGACAGATAGACAGAGAAACAGAGAGAGAAACCAACAGACCTCATATATATATATATATATATATATATATAGGCAGACAAACAGAGACAGACAGACAGACAGACAGACAGACAGATAGATAGATAGATAGATAGATAGATAGATAGATAGATAGATAGATAGATAGATAGATAGATAGATAGATAGATAGATAGATAGATAGATAGATAGATAGATAGATAGATAGATAGATAGATAGATAGATAGATAGATAGATTCACTGAAGGCCGCTTCCGGTCCAGTGTCGTTTATAACACAGCAGCGCCATCCTCAGGACACAAACAGAAACACATGACGGCATTTCTTCACTGGGCAGTTGTTCAAATTCTCATTACTGTTCTGGATGGATGAACATCTGATCCAGTGAGTAGTTTTTGTGAGGAAAAATAAATATAGTTTGTACAGTGTTGCTGTGTGCTGTAGAGCTTGCATCAGTGTGGGCTAAAAGTGTGCGTTGAGGACACATATCAAACACAAAGTATGCATGAGTAACCTTCTGAAAATGAAAAATGAGACACCCTACAGTCTCATGGACTTAATGGACACATGAAATAAGTACACAAGATTGAAAGTTGAAGTGTGCCATTTTGTTTAAAGCTTTGTTCAATTTAATGTATATCATTTGACACAACAAATGGATAAAGTGTTATTTTAACTTTTAAAAAGCTATTAATGTTTTTTAATACTCATCCATCACACAACTAACATTTTGTTTTTCATTGACCAAACACAACATAATTCTGGTTTATAGTATTCGTGTTCGAAGGTGTCATGCTCCTTGTATGTTCATGAAAAGTATGTCCTTTCCATCTTGAGACTCAGCGGGGAGCCCGCTCTGGACTACCACGAAGTGCTGAAGGCGCCTGTGAAGTTTTGGCACTCTACCAGCTATAAATATATATATATTACCCCAAAAGTGCCGGAATAGTTGTAAGAAAAATAATAATAATAGAAAAAAATATAAGCAAAATAAGAAGGCTCATCTCCTTCTTCTTTTCAAGGCTTGGGCCCTAAAAATGCAAGCATTGATAAATACAATAGAACAAAGATACGGATGAAATAATCAGTGCTTTATGTTTTTCAGGTAAATCTAACAGTATTCAGGTACAGAACTTGAAAAATCAAATGTCTCATTGTATATATTAAATGGCTAACTTAATCTTTGTTAAAACTACAAAAGTGTTTTTTCTTTTCTTCTTTTCTTTTTGATTAACATTAATGACACAGACAGCTGTGGGTATAAGGCTGCTGTCACTTTAAGAGCTATAAACAGATACGTTGACGTGCCGACTTCAAGGACATGGTGCTCAGTCCGCAGCCGCTGTGACAGATTGGTCCACATGAGCAATGGCTTCACGGCCGAGTCTCGAGATCGGTCTGGCAACTTTTTGTATCACTGCCGTCAAACCTTCAGCCTGTGGTCAGACCCTTCATTTCTGCGGGCAGGTGTTCCCCTAGAACAAGTGTCCAGGCATGCTGTAGTCTTCACAGATGCCTCTGTCACCGGCTGGGGGGCCACATACAATGGGCATGCAGTCTCCGGTCTGTGGAAAGGGCCCCAACTGCATTGGCACATCAATTGCCTCAAGTTGCTTGCAGTATCTTGCGATGAGCCACCTCAATGGGCCGCTACGAGGCAAGCCAACACATTTTGAGATGCGCCTCGCATCGCCTGCAATGTAGTCGAGAGTAGGCGGCTGCAGTGAGGGGAGGAGTGAAAAAAGCGCAATCAAGCCGGACAGATCTAGGGTTCTCGCAGTGAATCAGACACCTGTGAGATCAAAGGCGGTTATCGCGGGATTAACGGGATTCACGCTCGTGCACGTGTTGCTAATAAACTGGATGTGATGAAGTTCTGTTGCTTTTATATAAAAATAAATAAAATGTAAATAAAACCCAAACTACTTGTTATTTAATTACATTCCAAATAGCCTATGGTTTATCAATCTTTTTTTTTTCTTTAATGACGTGTTTTTATATAGCCTATTGTTTTAACAAAAATGAAATATAACCCATATGGCACTGTCAGATAGGTTATTCACCCATAGCCTATGTATACACATAAAACATGATATCAGTTTTAAAATCAAACATTTTAAAAGAGAACAATTCATCTGGTGTTCTTTTATTTTTATTTTTATTTATTTTACTTTTTTATTAGAATGCAAGTTACAAACATAGCCTACCTACAAGCACCACAATTCGTGAAACAAATAGGCCTATTATACAGCGACAAATACATAAACATCAGAATAAAATTAATAATAAAATAAATAAATCAATCAAAATAAGCTTAGCTTAAATAGACAGACTTACAAACTTCATCATCTATAAAATGAGAGCTATTTTTCACTTGAACATTTTAGAGTAGGCCTAGTATATTTGAGTTACTGACTATAGCTTTCTTATTTTTAACCCGTTTAAGAGATTCACAATATAGATCAGTTTCAATTTGAAAAAAATAAATAAATAAAACATGGCCTTGATTTGGAGAATTTAGCTTAATGAATAGGCCTACACCTTATTTAGAGCAGCGCCATGACAGGTATGAAAGTGAGGCTGTGAGGGATAGACTTACCGTGTTTCCAATGGCATCCGCTGTAAAAAGCTGAATAAAGCTGCTAGATTACTTACAATTTTCCACAGTTTACATTCTCGGGAGTTTTTTGTCAACTGAAATTTCTTGGAAAGATATTTTTTCAGTGTTTCATGAGCAGAACAATCCGAAAACACATTAAATAACAGTACAGCCCATTGAAGAGATGCATGACTATCCCTCACAGCCTCGCTTTCATTCTCATTAAAAATCAAAGATGGCGCTGCCGTGAATAAGGCCGTGAATTTACCTTCATCACTGTTGTTTAAACCAATGAGCATTAAGCTGTGTCGTCAGCAAGTCGTTTCCCATCATGCTTTTGCAGTCGGTGGAGAGCAACTGCGCGCGACTGCAGAATCCGACCCTTCCGCCTTGCGCTCGCGAGAGTTTTTTGACATACGTCGGCATGACATCAGAGCCAGGCGGACCGTTCTCGGACACATTTCTAACCGGCATGCATCTCGCGCTGATCACCGGTGATCGATTCTGCGCAGAATTTGCTCATCTCAAACAAGCCTAATCTCATCCCAAGACATCATATAACTGACGCTTTTGACCATACGTCAACATCCGACGTTTTAGGGTACCCTTTAACGTCAGTTAGATGATGCGGATTGGTTTAGGTCTGGGGTAGGGTTAGGATTAGATAGCGTCATCTAACTGACGTTAAAGAGCTCCCCAATTGCATTTTACTAGTAACAATTCAATTAGAGAGCTCTTGAATTGAATTGTTACTAGTAAGAATGCAATTGGAGAGCTCTTTAATTAAGTTAGAGAGCTCTACAACTGAATTGTTACTAGTAAGAATAACAATTAGAGAGCTCTCTAATTCAATTATTACTAGTAAGAATGCAATTACAGAGCTCTCTAATTCAAGTACAGAGCTCTGCAATTATACATATCTTTAATTCGTTTTTTTACTAGTAAAAATTAAATTAGAGAGCTCTGCAATTGCATTCTTACTAGTAAAAACTGAATTAGAGAGCTCTCTAATTGTAATTCTTACTAGTAATAATTGAATTAGAGAGCTCTCTAATTGTTATTCTTACTAGTAAAAATTCAGTTGTAGAGCTCTCTAATTGTAATTCTTACTAGTAACAATTTAATTGTAGAGCTCTCTAATTAAAAATGAATGGAAGTCAATGGAGACATATGGCTAGTAAAAATTCATTTAGAGAGCTCTCTAATTGCAATTGTTACTACTAATAATTGAATTAGAGAGCTCTGTAATTGTAATTCTTACTAGTAATAAATGAATTAGAGAGCTCTACAATTTTAATTGTTACTAGTAAGAATTGAATTGTAGAGCTCTCTAATTGTAATTGTTACTAGTAAGAATTGAATCGTAGAGCTCTCTAATTGAATTGTTACTATGAAATTATGACGAGTAAGGCTGGGTACAATTTAAGCTAAAACGGCTTGCCATAGTATGTGACCCTGAGTTTCCGGAGAACTGACAAGCAATATTGTGCACATAATTGCATATAACGGGTCTGACGTTGGTTCAACGTTAATTCGATGAGCAAAACAATGTCAGATCAACGTTGTTTCGATGTCATGTTTCCACGTTGATTCAGTTTCTATCTGGGATGTCTGAATTCACAGTATAAGAGTAGGCAAAAAGCCTCCGGATTACCGACTACTACCGGTGAGATTCTGAAGTATATGATGTCCACTTTACTATCCCATGAGGCCACGGGAGAGGATTTACAACAACAGTGAAGCGACGACGCTGGTAGGTCACATGATAAATACAACATGACGAAAATAGTATGTCCAGATTACATTACCACACTACTAATACTATAGGGAGCATACTTTTTTAGTGGTTGTGAAGTAATTACTTATTCAAAATAAGCATCAACTCAAGAGAGTGTGTGATTTAATACGCAGCCGTGGTGTAGTTTTTAAAAAACTGAGTAATGGTAAGAGCGGGACATTTCCCGAACACACTCGAAGCACTTGACCAATCAAGACACTGATCCAGCTGACCCAATCAAAGCACAGTGCTTTTCAGGAGAAGGGGCATCATAGAGACAGGAAGTAAACAGTGTTACTGACAGACTGGGAAGAGAGGAGCCGCAACAATGGAGAATATGAGGAAAATAAAGTGTTTTTGAACATTTAAGTGCGAAATCTATTCAAGTAGAGCCCAAAAACAAAATCAACATTTTGTAAAAGGTCCCTTTTAAATTTTCATTGTTACATTTGGTTAAAAAAAATGATAATAATGACATCACATGAAATCAAACAAGCTTTGTTAAAAGTGAAGTTTTATTGCAACAGCAGAGTATGCGACAGAAGCGTGTGTTCACTTTTTTCCCCCCAGGGTCAAGAAGACCTCTGGACTTTTATAGAAACCGATATGTAACGTGTGGGTAGCAATTACAAGATAAAACAATGGACTCTTACCAAGCAATAAAACACTATAAATGTATATATATATATATAAAAAAACAAAACATTCAAGGCATTTCCAAGTCGTAACATACAGCATACTAAAGTCAAGACATCCTTCATTTTACAGGCACTTGAAATTTGAACTCGAAGTCATTTTATAAACATGGTTTTCTCAACAGTTGTTTCAATGAGTACTTCTGAATTATATAAAAAAAAGGCTTAACTCATAAACATCATAAAAAAAGTCATATAAACAGTACCTTTCTGTACATTGAACAAACAGGACCTTTTAAATAAATTAAGAGGCTCCCGAGACAATCCTTCTAAAATATAAAATTGGTCAGTGCATGGTTTGGTATTACAAACGCACCATTTACTACATTTCTTCGTTTTGAGTGGGCAAACTCAAACTGAGAAGTGATAGACAAACCCCATTTTAAACCAAATGTTGGAGGAACCTTCGAAAACATTTTATTAAACATATACAGTATATATATATATAAAAAAGGAAGAGATGGTTGATAATAAAACAAGTCTTTTTTCTCGAGACAAGAATTTTTGATGTGGAGGGTTTGAGGGATGATCCCGTCCGCTCAGACTTTGCTCTCGGAGGGCAGGTCGCTGAGGGCGCAGGTGATGTCGCTGAAAGACAGTCGGTCTTTGGGACTGGCGGCCCAACAGCGCACCATCAGCTTGAACACGCGAGATGGACACCCCTGAGGAGGAGACAACTTCAGCTTGCCTTCCTGCAGAGCTACGGACACACAAACACAGACAGTCAGGGACAAAACACACCCGGAAACCAATGTGCAACTTTTTCATGAGACTATCCCACACCTTCTAGGACTTTATCATCCGTTAGATCAGCGTACGGCAGCTCCCCAAAGCTGAAGACCTCCCACATGAGCACTGCGAACGACCACACGTCCGTCTTGGTGGAGAAGTCGTCATCAAAGACGGCTTCGGATGGCAGCCAGCGCAGAGGAATCCAGGACTGGCGATAATGGTAGTACTCGCTGTGCACACAAACACAGAAGAAACAATGATGACTGTCACCACAAGGGGGAGCAGTGCACATGAAACAAGCACAATCATTACAGGCAGGGTTTGAAATGAACACTCGCCAAATGCGGGTCAAAATCAACTGTAGCACTGAGAGGACTAACAGACACTTGATTTGTATACTTTCTTTTTCAGAGTACTTACATTTTAATTATGTATTGGTATATATATAACCTGGCCCTAGCCAGATGAACGTCGTTCCGCTTAGCTCCGCCTAGCTTCACTCACATCCATCTGGAACCTCTTCCATTGAGAGTGATTTCTCCAACCAACTTTATGGCTTAGCCAATCAGGACGCAGGGCGGGAGTTTTATAGATGAGACGTAGTGGAGAAGCGACCGTGAGACTGTTTTGATTCAGACAACAATGGCGGCTCGCATCGAGGAAGCAAGCGTTAACATTGATGCTGCTATTTCATCCGTGTTGTCCAATCTACCTAATATTGTTTCATTAAAAGAACATCAGAGAACGGCTCTGAAGACTTTTTTTTGTTGGTGGAAACGATGTTTTCGCCCTTCTCCCGACCGGATTTGGCAAGCGTCGCTCTCATCAGCGTCACGGGTTGGCTTCGGTGTGAGTGGTTGAAATAGCACGTCGATAAAGATGAAAGACAAGTGGCTTATCCAATCATATGCAAGGATTTTTGATAAGGCCCAGCCTTCTGAAACGCCATTTCAATGGATCGGTTCCAGATGGATGAGTGGAGCTAGGCGGAGCGAAATTCATTTAATCTGGCTAGCTACCCCACCTTTAATACTCCAATATATATATATATGCCGGCCGGTGAGTGAAAAAGTTAATTTCAAACCCAGATTACAGGACAACGATTAATTCATCACTCATTTAAAGTGGTAACGTGGCTGTGGCTGCATTTAACTGCACCTGTTGTAGACGTCTTTGCTGAGGCCCAGAGCGGACACTTTGATCTGGCGTTTGGCAGAGATGAGGCAGTTGCGAGCGGCCAGGTCTTTGTGGACAAAGCGCTGGTTGGACAGGTGCTCCATCCCTCGAGCGACCTGCAGACACACCGACACCTGACGGCAGAGAGAGAGGGGTTCGTCCTGATATGTGTGTGTGTTTATATGAGAGACAAGGGATAGTTATTAATTACCTTCTGTTTGGTGCTGAGCGGCTGGACTTTGACTTTCTCATCTTTGCTCTTGGACACCCGCAGGTACTGCTTCAGATCACCCTGGAAATCACACAGCAAAATTAAACTAAACTAGGAGAAATGCTTCTAAGGAAATAATATTTCAATCAACACTTCAAAATACAACTCGAATAAAGCCACAGACAGACAGACAGACAGATAGATAGACAAAGATAGACAGACAGATAGATGATAGATAGACAGACAGAAAGAAAAAAAAAGACAGACAGACAGATAGATGGATAGATAGATATAGACGGACAGATAGATAGACAGATAGACAGACAGATAGATAGATAGACAGATACACAGACAGATACACAGACAGATAGATAGATAGAGACAGACAGATAGATGGATAGATACAGACAGACAGATAGATGGATAGATAGATATAGACGGACAGATAGATAGACAGATACACAGACAGACAGACAGATAGATAGATAGACAGATACACAGACAGATAGACAAGACAGATGGATGGATGGATGGACGGACGGATAGATAGACAGACAGACAGATGATAGATTGATAGATAGACACACAGATATACACAGGCAGATAGACAGATAGATAGATACAGACAGACAGATAGATGGATAGATACAGACAGACAGATAGATGGATAGATATAGATAGACAGACAGACAGACAGACACAGTATATAGACAGACAGACAGACAGACAGACAGACACAGTATATAGACAGACAGACAGATAGATATATAGATAGATAGATAGATATAGATAGACAGACAGACAAAGATAGATAGATAGATAGATAGATAGATAGATAGATAGATATAGATAGACAGACAGACAGACAAAGATAGATAGATAGATAGATACACAGATTACATAGATAGATGAACAGACAGATAGACAGACAGACAGACAGATAGATAGATAGATAGATAGATAGATAGACAGACATGCAGATAGATAGATAGACAGACAGACACAGATAGATAGATAGATAGATAGACAGACAGACAGACAGATAGATAGATAGATAGATATAGAGATTAGATAGATAGATGAACAGACAGACAGACACAGACAGATAGATAGATACACAGATTAGATAGATGAACAGAGAGATAGATAGATAGACAGACAGACAGACAGACAGATAGATATAGAGATTAGATAGATAGAAGAACAGACAGACAGATACACAGACAGATAGACAGACTGATATAGATATAGACAGACAGATAGATAGACAGACATGATGGATGGACAGAGTGATGAAGGGATGAAGAGTAAAGAAAGACAGATATGTAGTGTTGAGCTGTTGTCACCATGTCGCTGTACTCCATGATCATGTAATGCGGCTCCACTTCTCTGCAGAGGCCCAGCAGACGAGCAACGTTAGCGTGGCTCAGCTTAGCAAACATCTCACATTCACGACGGAAATCCAACTGCATTTGCTCATCGCGTGTTTGCAGGCTCTTCACCAGCACAACCATCTCCTCCTCATCCTCACTGGCCTTTGCTTTAGCCAGCAGCACTTCACCAAACTCTCCTTTACCTACATGACGAGAAACACAAAGAAGATTGATTCGTTCTCTGCGATAAGTCATTTCACCACACCGCTGTCGACGGCTGAACACTTGTGATGTTTGTAACGCTTCACAATAGACGAATCCGACGAGCGTTCTGTGTAGGCTGCCATCTTGTGGCGCCGCCATTACTGAGCTGTTACATAGGCATATAGACATATGCACCGGTATGTAAACAAACCTCGGTGATAACGCGAACGCACCCTCGATGACAGCTACAGCCAGGCAGAATGACTTGTTGGTTTGATCTGTGACTGCAGTGGCCTCCAGTCACAGATGAAGGTACAAACGATCTTACAGATTAACGTTATTTATGAAAATAGCTTGGCAAGCTAGCTAGGCTAACGTTTGCTAACGAGGAAACTATAAAAAGATCTGTCCATTTGGCAACAATAAATAAAAATAAATGAAATCAAATAAACAAATTCATGTTTTTCTTTTTTGTGTCCATTATTTATCTCATTTTCACATTGCAACGGGCAAGTGTAAGGTAACGTTACAGCTAGAAAGTATACATAATATCGACCAACTAGTGTTTTTAAACCATGGAAAGAGGTCAATATAACAGCGGGAGAACAATTATGTCACATAACGTTACATTTAGCTCAGGAAAGCCATTTAATGACCATAGCATGTTAATTGAATAGAAAAAATAGCAAGAGAGGAGATTTTGCTGATCACTATATCACATATTTATTATATTTTTTTACTTATGTCATTAAATAATTGTTATTATACGCGAATGTCCGCGTCTTGTACTCGCCCAGGAAATCTGTGTGCACCAGTCGACCGGGGTATTCACAATGTTTTCTCTTCAAAATTGAAATTTTACTGCCACCATAGAAACAATTTATAACGGAAACTGTTTACCCACTCGACATTATACAAGGGGTAACGTTGTAACGTTAGTGACAGTCGTAAATCGCGGGCTGTTTATTCCAGTGGACGCAAGTTGCAACTAAAACAATAGGAGGCAATGGCGCAACGCTACCCAGCAACAGCTCAGTAATGGCGCCCGCTTACTTCCGGTAGTTTCGCCGGATTCGTCTATAAGGTTCATTAATTAAATATATTAACTAACAATGAGCAATACATTTGTTACAGTATTTATTAATCTAAGTTAATGTTAGTTAATAAAAATTGTTTGTTCATGTTAACAATGTTAACAAATACAAACTTCGATTTTATTAATTTATTTGAAAAAGTTGAAATGAATATTAACTAATATTAATAAATGCTCTAGAAGTATTGTTCATTATTAGTTCATGTTTACGAATGTTAACCTTATTGTAAAGTGTTACGGTGATGTTAAACCGCACTAGTCAGCAGGTCATTGGTTTGGGATTGTTTCTGTACCCAGTGTTGTGATGGTGTGCAGGTTGCTTCGGGGGAACTGAAGCTTGTCGTGACTGCTGTGGCGTTTGTTGTTTCCGGTGGCAGCCATGTTGGTAAGCGCCACCTCCTCCTGGATCTCCGCTGTGGTGTGGCCGTTCTGTTGTACGTCCCCTATGGGTTGATCACAGAACTGTATCAGAGACCCGATTCTACTTTATTCACATGATTACATGCTAACAAAAGTGAACACCACACACCGTTGAGACATTCCACCTCTTGCTCGTCTCCGTCCTGCCCCTTCTGGAGTCTCTTGGCGTTGCGTCTCTGCTTACAGTAAAACATGAGACCCAGCACAATGATGATGTAAGCGACAGCCGCCCCCACTGACAGACCAATAGTCTGGATCATTTTGTAAGGGGTCTTTTCATCATCTGATAATGGGTGCTGCACTGGTTTTTCTGTAGATAACCACAAACACACAAAACATACAATAAACACCAGGTTTTTAGATAGAGAAGCTGCTTAACTCCTGAATCTCTTTTTATCCCAACTTAAATAGTCTCCTTATAAGAATCAAGTGACACACTGGCATGAACATTCAATTAGGATCTAAGAGTCCTGAACTCACCAACACACAGAAAAAGTTTAAGTGCCTCTTCTTTCTTTGAAGTCACCACCACCACTAGATTTAACGAGTTTGTAATTCAACTTAATCTGGAAATTGAGTTGGTATGTCCGAGACAGGCCAAAATTAGTTTAGGGAGAACTTTCAAAGTGCTTGTCCATTTGAAACTGTATTACAAAATTAATCAGCTTTCAAAGAACCAACTAGTACCAAACTTGGTTAAATACACAGCTGCAAGGCGCAGTTAAGCCTGAAAAATTAGGGGACAGCAACATTTGCAACTGTTTCAAAGGATTAGAGCGGTTATAGCCATAATTTAGCACGTTTGACCAGATCTCATGGAGCCCCAGTGTTTTTGTCCAATTCTTTTTTAAATATTTCAGAAAAATACACTCTGTGACCAACGAAAGTTTATTCTAACACAATTTGTTCATCATTGTAATCTTCACGAATCAACAATCTATGAATTTATAAATACAAATCTCCAAAAGTAAATGCCAAAGATAAACTAAAAATGAATTAATTACACCAAATCACATAACTTCAACATCGCCACCATTAAGCTTCTGACAACTCTTTCAGTCTTTACATAAAAACATTTTCTCTTTGAGTTAGAATAGTTTACAAGAGTGGGTGAAATCCCACTTAAACTTAAACTAGTTTCAAAATCTGTGAACAACTCAAACTAGTTTCAAAATCTGTGACCAACTCAAACTAGTTTCAAATTCTGCGTGACCAACTCAAACTAGTTTCAAAATCTGCGTGACCAACTCAAACTAGTTTAAAAATCTGCGTGACCAATTTAAACTAGTTTCAAAATCTGCGTGACCAGCTCAAACTAGTTTCAAAATCTGCGTGACCAACTCAAACTAGTTTCAAATCTGCGTGACCAGTTTGAGTTGGTCACGCAGATTTTGAAACTAGTTTGAGTTGGTCACAGATTTTGAAAACTAGTTTGAGTTGGTCACACAGATTTTGAAACTAGTTTGAGTTGGTCATGCAGATTTTGAAACTAGTTTGAGTTGGTCAAGCAGATTTTGAAACTAGTTTGAGTTGGTCACACAGATTTTGAAACTAGTTTGAGTTGGTCACACAGATTTTGAAACTAGTTTGAGTTGGTCACGCTGATTTTGAAACTAGTTTGGGAATGTGGCCGTGTTTTGGAATTGCTCGGGTAACTTAAAAACAGCTTTTAATATCTTAAATAGGATAGCCTCAATATAATCTGACCAAAATTTAGGGAATAGCCAAAGAATGCCATAGAAATTTGAAGACTATGTTTTCAACAAAGTTCAAAGTTTCAAAACGTTCAAATTCAATAATTTAAACCTTAATTTGGCATGACAGGTGTTGATACCATGAGAAAAATTGTAAAACCATTCCAACTTTAGGAGCTGCAATGGACACCCATCCAGAAAATAACACAACTAACAGATATGAGGGCTCCTAACTAATAATTGAAGAACGTTGAGGGTGTCAGACTCACCCACAACGTAGAGCTCTGCCGAAGTGTGTGCAATGTTACAGCTGTTCCCTGCGATGCAAGTGTAGCTCCCAGTGTCCTCCGTGCTGACGTCATGAATGACCAGAGAGCCGTTGGGCATCTTCTGGAATCTGAATCAGAAATAATCAAGAAGAATCAGCACTGAAATGTTCAAATTTGTCATATCTGACATATTCAGATGAACTCGAGAAAGCCGAAATGTTGCTAATGTTTGTGAGTTACCTGCTCTTGTCTGCCTCCAGAAACTTGTCTTTTTTCTTCCACTGGATAAAGGGATGAGGGTCTCCAGTGGCCTGACAGTGAAGTACTGCAGTGTGTCCCTGATATACTGTGGTATTCTCTGGCTTGAGCTTGAACGTCACGTAAACTAATGAATGGGAAAGGAGTTAGAGTCAAAAGATACAAAAACTTGGAGATCAAGGGAAACAGAAGTGCATGAATTAGTTCCCTCTGTTTCGGCTGTACCTGCGACGGTGAGCTGGACGACTGCTCTGATCTCTCCCTGCTGATCGTTGGAGGCCAGGCAGGTGTAGTTGCCCGCGTCGGCCCGTGTGACTTTGGTGAAGTGCAGTGTGCCCCTCTGCTGCTCCACCATCACTGGGATATCACTGCCATCTGGACACACACGCCACATCAAAATCTATTTTTTTTAAGTCTTTTATGACGTCTAAAAGCTGATTAAAAATGTAATTAAGTGTTCATTGTCACAATATTCATAATTATGACGTTTTAGATCGCGATTAGAAGTTTTAGATCAGTACGATTTTTTATGCTTTTAAATGAAGTTTCTTCTGCTCACCAAGGCTGCTTTATTTGATGAAAAAACAAAAGACAAACAGTAATATTGTGAAATATTATGACAATTTAAAGTGACTGTTTTAATACATTTTAAAATGTAATTTGAAAGCTGAATTCTAAACATCATTACTGTTGCTGATCACACATCAGTTTTCAGTGTCACATAATCCTTCAGAAATCATTCTAATATGCTGATTTTATGCTCAAAAACATAAATTATTATTTTCAATGTTGAAAACAGTCGTACCATTTTCCCCCAAAATTCTATGATGAATAGAAAGTTCAAAAGAACAGCATTGATTTAAAATAAAATCTTTTCTTAACATTATAAATGTATTTACTGTAACTTTTGATCAATTTAACTCATCCTTGATGAATAAAAGTATTTTCTAATTTCTTTCCCCCAAAAATAAAAAATAAATTCTTACTGACCCCAAACTTTTGAATGGTAGTGATTAATATTACAAAAGCTTTCCATTTCAGATCAATTCTGTTCTTTTGAACTTTCTATTCATCAAAGAATCCTGAAATAAAAATGTAAAAAACTGTTTTCCACATGGATAATCATCATAAATGTTTCTTGAGCATCATCATATTATAATAATTTCTGAAGGATCATGCGACACTAAAGACTGGAGTAATGATGCTGTAAATTACACTTCACTATACATTCACATAGAAAACCACTGTTTTATATTGTAATAATATTTCAAAATATTACTGCTTTTTTTTGGTATTTTTTGGCAAATAATTGCAGCCTTAGTGAGCAGAAGAGACTTCTTTTAAAAACATAAAACATCTTCCCGATCTAAAACTTTTGACCGGTAGTGTATATAATAACAACAAGGAAATAATATTTGGTTCAAATAAAGTATCAAAAGCAACTCATCATATGGTTTCAAATACTGTTAAAATACATTCAGCAATATAAAAAATCATCTTATGTGCAATATATATTATAACAAATGCCTGCAGATGGTGACAACGGCCTGGTGTTGTTAATCCTTGCTTAATATTGGCCAAACAACATTTAATTCAAACGTTTACTTAATCTTTGGCTACTTTACAATAGAGATGCTACAGCCACTGTATTATCTTCAAGAGGAATATGTGGATATTAAACATGCAAACTTTTATTATGAAATCGCGATGAACAACAATTCGCATATTTAGAAAATGGCCTAATAATGCGGTTCATGGATTCTTGTCTGTGGAACGCGCCGCTTCCGGTATTTTGCGCAACTTGCAGTCGAGGATTTTTTTTTTAATCGAGTACTTTAATCGAGGAATCATGACAGTTTAACTTTTTGTAACATGTACAGTGGCATCAAAATATTTCTGGACAAGTCACACAAAATGTCTGAATATCACGTCATTAGGTAACAAGATATGAAACCAAGTGACGCGTTACGCAAGTTTTTCTCTGTACTAACTTGTCCTCAAAGAATCACTTTCCCTCAAGATCACACAGTTGTCTTAACACTGTAACCACAAGTGCAGTTCATCACATCAACTATCAAAATGTTTCACCAATCGTTGAGAATCACAAAGTGTCAGAATTGTTCAGTTTTGTGAAATTTTCACCTTGGAAATTATGACTTAGGTGTGTAAATATGTTTTATAAATCTGAATATAAAGATTAGGATAGTAAGTCTTAGGTTTATTCAATATTCCAAACATTTATTTTGGCAGTCTGTTCAAATTCACTAAGTAGTTATTTCTCTGCACACCTGTTCTGATCCAGCGGATGGTGGGGACCTGACGGCCCTTGGCAGAACACTGCAGATTTCCTTCCTTGTTGAACTCCAGGCACTGGTAGGCCTGCGGCGTCGGCGTGAACTTCAGACGCTCTGAAACATACCGTAACAGCGAGCACTTGGTGAGAAGCCTCAAAGGCTTTTATATACAACCCTCTTGACATTCAGACAATCCAAAAAACAAAACAAACTAGTACCAAACAACAATCAGCACGTAACAATTGTCCCTCACCGAGTACATAGACCCGCGCATGGGCTTTAAGCTTTCCCGCCTCCGTTCTGCTCTCACAGCCGTACTGATGGCCGTCATACACCTCCACATTATTTATGCGCAAAGTTCCATTGGAGAAGAGCTTGAAGCGAACGTCCTTTACAAAACACAAAGAGAGTGTGTGTGTTAGGCACATTTAAATAAAAGACTACATGATGACAACATTATCTCGGAGCGATTGGCATGGCATTGCTGTGAGTGAGCATGTAAAACATGTAACAAATGAAATAACCCCCGTAGCAGATCTATACAGGTGGAGCTGGGCAAGGTGAAGGCTTTCTGAGAGCGCGGTATTTCTTTGAATGTTGAGCCACTGATGCAACAGCAACCAATCAGCTGCACTATATGTAGATGAACATGCGATTGCTACCAAATGAGTTAAGGATCAGTCTGCGCCATCTAGAGCTTCATGCCAGAACTAGGTATTTTTGTGCTGTGTTGAAAATCCTAATTAGTTGTGACCAGTCAAAAATGACCAGTCTCTGAAAAATTGCTTGTAAATCTTTCATTATGCCATGTTCTTGCCAAATATGGGATTTAATCTGTTTGAACTTCAGTTTTTTTTTGAGGTGAACAAGCTTGAGTGCTTTTAAAAAACTAAGGTCCATAACGTCAAAACCAAAATGACAGGATGTTTGGCCGACTCATGGACTCTATGGCAATGGCAATCGGCAGGACCCAAATAATCTATTTTTAATAAAGCAGCTGAAATTATGCAGGTATCCTCAGGTTATGGTTGCCATAACACACACCAAGTTTGGTCAGAATACGAAAAACGAATACAATGCAGAGATATAGGCTCAATTTAATTTTTGCCCAGCTCTTCAAATTTGTTTGTGCGTTACTCAAGAACTCGATTTCCAGAGATTTTGTCAGCAAATGATCAAATGACAATGATCTGGTTAAACTGTGAACATCTGAGTAAGTAGGAGTTTCAGAAAATGTTGTCATAGGGTGCAAGCTAATCTCTTAAGCCAGGGAAACAGAGGGAAAAAAAGAATTTGGTCCTTCACGGTCCAAAAGTTGTTAGCATAAACATGAGTGCAACTTTGGCGCTATAGGGATTGAGGTGGAGACTCCAAATTTGCTGTGGTTAATGTTCTGTCGTCGATCTGTGTGCCAAATTTCACAACTTTCTAGCATACGGTTCTATTGGCTGCAATAGACTCAAGAGCAGCAGGAGGAGGAGAAGAAGAAGAAGAAGGGGAAGGAGGAGAAAGTAGGAGGAGAAAAAGAAGGGGAAGGAGGAGAAAGTAGGAGGAGAAAAAGAAGGGGAAGGAGGAGAAAGGAGGAGGAGGAGAAGGAGGAGGAGAAGGGGAGGATGAGTGAGGAGAAGGGAGGAGGAGGGGAAAGGAGGAGAAGGGAGGAGGAGGGGAATGAGGAGAAAGGAGGAGGAGGGGAACGAGGAGAAGGAGGAGGAGAAGGGGGAAGCAGGAGAAAGGATGAGGAGGGGAAGGAGGAGAAAGTTGGAGGAGGAAGGAGGAGGAGGAGGGGAAGGAGGAGAAAGGAGGATGAAGAGGAGGAGGAGAAGGAGCAAAAAGGAGGAGGAGGAGGAGGAGGAGAAAGGGAAGGAGGAAGCAGAGGGAGGGGAAGGAGGAGGAGCAGAAAGGAGGTGGAGGAGAAGGGGAAGCAGGAGAAAGGAGGAGGAGGGAAGGAGGAGAAAGGAGGAGGAGGGGGAGGAGGAGAAAGGGAAGAAGGAGAAAGGTTGAGGAGGAAGGAGGAGAAGAAGGGGAAGGAGGAGAAAGGAGGATGAAGAGTAGAAGAAGGAGCAGAAATGAGGAGGAGGAGAAGGGGAAGCAGAATAAAGGAGGGGAAGGAGGAGAAAGGTAGAGGAGGAAGGAGGAGAAGAAGAAGGGGAAGCAGAAGAAATGAGGGGAAGGAGGAGAAAGGTAGAGGAGGAAGGAGGAGAAGAAGGGGAAGGAGGGGAAAGGAGGATGAAGAGGAGGAGAAGGAGCAGAAAGGAGGAGGAGGGGAAGGAGGAGAAAGGAGGAGGAGAAGAAGAAAGGGAAGGAGAAGAAAGGAGCAGGAGGAGGAGGAGGGTAAGGGAGGAGGATGAGGGAGGAGGAGGGGAACAAGGAGAAGAAGGGGAAGCAGGAGAAAGGAGGAGGAGGGGAAGGGGGAGAAAGGAGGATGAAGAGGAGGAGGAGAAGGAGCAGAAAGGAGGAGGAGGGGAAGGAGGAGAAAGGAGGAGGAGAAGAAGAAATGGAAGGAGAAGAAAGGAGCAGGAGGAGGAGAAAGGAGGAGAAGAGGAGGGGAAGGAGGAGAAATGGAAGGAGGAGAAAGGAGCAGGATGAGGGGGGAGGAGAAAGGAGGAGAAGAAGGGGAAGGAGGAGAAAGGAGGAGGAAGGGAAGGACGAGAAATGGAAGGAGGATAAAGGAGGGGCAGGAGGAAGAGAAGAAGAAGCAGAAGAAAGGAGCAGGAGGCCACTTTTTGCAATATGCAATAAATACAAAGCCTGTCTTAATTGAAGGGAAAAAAGTGCACAAAAAGATTGAATCCAATAACTGCTAATGACACAGCATACTGACAGATTCATAAGCAATTTTTTGTAGGCCAGTCATTTTCCACCAGGGACACCACATGTGGAACAAGGTATGAAGAATGATCAAGAATAGTTGTTATAGGCTACATGTGTGACTAAAGTCAGTAATGCAATAACATTTCAGGAAAAAGCAAACCCTCTCCAGGTCAAAGTGTCCTTGTGGAAAACAACACAAGGGTTAATATCTGCTTCATGGTCTACTGTGCAGCAGAGGATCGTCTTTCCCCAGCAAAAAAAAAAAAAATCACCACATCTTCATTTTCAGAAACATCAAAAGGTTTCACTGGCCTCAGGACACAGCTAGAGGTCGCATTACAAATATGATATCAGCATGACATCACTGTCCACCTCACCTCTGCGGTGATTGGCTGCATGTTGCGGAACCACATGACCTCGGGTTCAGGCGTGGCGCGTGTGTGGCAGTGCAGGTACCCGGGGCGGCCCTCCTCCAGCTGACTGTCCACAGGTTTCTGGACCCACTCCGGTTTGGCTGCACAGGATCACAACAGGAATCATGGCATCAGAGTTTAAACAGTGATCTGGTGAAGGAACACTCCCCTTATTCCTGCATAAACTTGTATCCAATCATTCAACTCCATTAAAAAAGCTCAATCTGGTTACTTCAGCTGACGAGTCTCTAAGGAAAGTTCTTCAACAAGAGATCACATTGTCAAAGATCACATTCATAAGGTAGTATTGGCCATTATGAAGAACAGTTGGTGGAATGGGAGATATTCAGTAGAGGACAGCTGGGCCCGACACACATTAAATGCATTGAGGAACACAAGCTTGATTTATTTTGCTGAAATGTATCTATTAGCATAGGTATCCCTTTCAGGTCAACTACTTTAATAGCACAGCAACACTTTGAAGAGCTGACCAAACCTGTTAAACAACGGCACAGACATCTGCGTTTCTGGCCTGAGACTTACTGGCCACAGTGACCGTCAGAAAAGGAGGAGAAAGGTAGAGGAGGAAGGAGGAGAAGAAGGGGAAGCAGAAGAAAGGAGGGGAAGGAGGAGAAAGGTAGAGGAGGAAGGAGGAGAAGAAGGGGAAGGAGGGGAAAGGAGGATGAAGAGGAGGAGGAGAAAGAGCAGAAAGGAGGAGGAGAAGAAGAAAGGGAAGGAGAAGAAAGGAGCAGGAGGAGGAGGAGAAAGGAGGAGGGAAGGGAGGAGGATGAGGGAGGAGAAGGGAGGAGGAGGGAAACAAGGAGAAGAAGGGGAAGCAGGAGAAAGGAGGAGGAGGGGAAGGGGGAGAAAGGTGGAGGAGAAAGGAGGATGAAGAGGAGGAGAAGGAGCAGAAAGGAGGAGGAGGAGGGGAAGGAGGAGAAAGGAGGAGGAAGAGGAGGGGAAAACTTCACATCTGCGTTTCTGGCCTGAGACTTACTGGCCACAGTGACCGTCAGAAGAAGGGGAAGCAGAAGAAAGGAGGGGAAGGAGGAGAAAGGTAGAGGAGGAAGGAGGAGAAGAAGGGGAAGCAGAAGAAAGGAGGGGAAGGAGGAGAAAGGTAGAGGAGGAAGGAGGAGAAGAAGGGGAAGGAGGGGAAAGGAGGATGAAGAGGAGGAGGAGAAGGAGCAGAAAGGAGGAGGAGGAGGGGAAGGAGGATAAAGGAGGAGGAGAAGAAGAAAGAGAAGGAGAAGAAAGGAGCAGGAGGAGGAGGAGAAAGGAGGAGGGGAAGGGAGGAGGATGAGGGAGGAGAAGGGAGGAGGAGGGAAACAAGGAGAAGAAGGGGAAGCAGGAGAAAAGGAGGAGGAGGGGAAGGGGAGAAAGGTGGAGGAGAAAGGAGGATGAAGAGGAGGAGGAGAAGGAGCAGAAAGGAGGAGGAGGAGGGGAAGGAGGAAATAGGAGGAGGAGAAAAGGAGGAGGAAGAGGAGGGGAAAACTTCACATCTGCGTTTCTGGCCTGAGACTTACTGGCCACAGTGACCGTCAGAAGAAGGGGAAGCAGAAGAAAGGAGGGGAAGGAGGAGAAAGGTAGAGGAGGAAGGAGGAGAAGAAGGGGAAGGAGGGGAAAGGAGGATGAAGAGGAGGAGGAGAAGGAGCAGAAAGGAGGAGGAGGAGGAGGAGGAGGGGAAGGAGGATAAAGGCGGAGGAGAAGAAGAAAGGGAAGGAGAAGAAAGGAGCAGGAGGAGGAGGAGAAAGGAGGAGGGGAAGGGAGGAGGATGAGGGAGGAGAAGGGAACAAGGAGAAGCAGGAGGAAGGAGGAGGAGGGGAAGGGGGAGAAAGGTGGAGGAGAAAGCAGGATGAAGAGGAGGAGGAGAAGGAGCAGAAAGGGGGAGGAGGAGGGGAAGGAGGAGAAAGGAGGAGGAAGAGGAGGGGAAAACTTCACATCTGCGTTTCTGGCCTGAGACTTACTGGCCACAGTGACCGTCAACTCTTGTTTCTTCAGTCCAGCCTTGTTTTGTGCAAAACACGTGTAGATCCCAGAGTCCTCGCCACGAGTGGGACTGAAAATCAGGTCCAGTCCGTCCTGGGATACTCTGCCCGTGGGTGGAACTCGCTGTCCCGCATGTTCCCACCAAACCTCTGGCTCCGGGTGCCCATGGGGAGGTCGACACTTCACTCGCTCCAGAGAGTCTCCGGTGAACACCCTGGACTGTTTAGGCATCATGTCCTCGATTTCTGAGGGGGAAACGCCAAAAAGAAACAGGTTAGATGGAGACGTTTGGACTAGGCGGCCCCTTATTCAGTGAAAACAATGACATCGGAGCCGCGTAAGCCGCTCAGTCCTGTAAAAGCACTCAAGCAGGTGCTGGAAACAGAAAGGGATTAGATGAGCTTCATCACTGAAGCCGCAGTTAATCGCTCTGAAGATTTACTGGATCAGGATCCCAGAGTTCACCAGTGTGTGAGGGCCACTAGAACCACACCAGGCCTCTTTACGGTATCAGTGAGACACAATGGGGATTATTATTAGGGTCGAATCATTAGGAATGCATCAATTCTGGGTCCACTTAACGATTCCATACCTTCTTTACGCCATTTTGGAGCCTCTGTCTTAGCTACAACTACAGTGTTTGAGGGTCTAAGTAGATATTATCCATGGGCAGTCAATGAAAACCATAGACGGGTATTACGCACATTTTTTACATTGCAACAAACACTGGAATTACTTGATTCAGCAGTTCAGAATCGATTCGTTCTTTTAGGAGATGATAACTTTGATTTGATCTTTAAAACTTTACAGCTATTTTACATTCACAGGCAGCTAGTATTACACACTGCATGAAATTTAATATTCGGAGGGAGAGGGGCACTTATAAAAACGTTTATGCCACTTTCAAGACAAGTTATAAAGGAGTCATTCACTTTTAAAAAAACTTTTGCTGATAATTTACTCACCCCCATGTCATCCAAGATGTCCATGTCTTTCTTTCTTCAGTCGAAAAGAAATTAAGGTTTTTGATGAAAACATTCCAGGATTTTCTTCATGTAATGGACTTCAATGGGAACCAAACGGTTCAAGGTCCAAAAGACAGTTTCAGTCCAAACTGTTCAAAGGGCTTTAAACGATTCCAGGCGATGAATAAGGGTCTTATATTTCAAAAAAAGTTTAAGTTTTATAAGCTCAAATGCTCGCCTTGCTTTGTTCTGAAAATCAAAATGAACGAATCTTTTTCCAAGTCAATTCGTTCATTTCGTTTGTTGAATGAACCAAATGACTCGAAAAAAGATTTGTTCATTTTGATGAACGAGTTCGAACAGGAGAGTCACGAACGTTCATCACAGAACAGAGCAAGGCGAGCATTTGAGCTTATAAAACTTAATAATTTTTTTTTTAATGAGTGATCGTTTCGCTTGATAAGACCCTTATTCATCGTCTGGAATCGTTTAAAGCCCTTTGAACAGTTTGCAGTTTGCTTCCCATTGAAGTCCATTATATGGAGAAAATCCTGGAATGTTTTCATCAAAAACCTTAATTTATTTTCGACTGAAGAAAGAAAGACATGGACATCTTGGAATGACATGGGGGTGAGTAAATTATCTGCAAAAGTTTTTTTTAAAGTGAACTACTTCTTTAATGTTACACCACCACACTATGGTCTGTTAACCATAGCATATATATATATATATAGAAGATCAAATTAGCCAAATGTCTGCAGGGTTCCTCTCTATAACATCACTTCTTGTTTTTCCTGCATGCTTCTTGAT
This sequence comes from Pimephales promelas, assembly GCF_016745375.1. The sequence continues at coordinate 2,595,595 of NW_024121821.1, forward strand.
GTTGACATGACACTGATTTGCCGGTTAAAAGTTTAAAAACATTATGTAGTGAAGCTTTGAGGTTTGTTATTATTTTTTCAAATGCATTCGTTTAATCAGTTATAACCCTGACATGTTTGAAAATCAAAATGAATTTAAAATTCTATAATAAAGTCATGGGTCAATCACTGCATGTCTAACTGCACACGAACAGGTCTCAGCTTGTTACCTGCGATTCGCAGCGAGGCCTCGAGAGAGACAGGAGGGCCACGGGGTCCTTGCGCCACACATTTATACTGGCCTGTGTTTCGCTGCTTCACCTGAGTAATTAAGAGGGATCCATTGCTCAGAATAAAGACACTGTAGGAAAAATATAGGAAATGCATCAGGTTATCATTAACACAATCATGGCTGACAAAATGCTACACTGGCTGCTGTATTTATTTTAGCCCAAATAAATGTTTCACTATTTATTAGAAAGCAAATGAATGGGACTTTTACTTTCAGAATCCAACTGTTGTATTTGAATAGACAATTAAAACATTCATTCATTTTAAGTGCATTCATATTTTTCAAACTTCATAAGGTACAAAATGTCTAGTAATTACATGCAAACTGAATTGAAAAGTAGTACCGGCTCTTGTTGGCCACCAGCTCATTCTCATGGTACCACTCAACGGTAGGCAGCGGTTCAGCCGTGAACTGGCAGTGGAAAAGCGCTTCCTCATTCTTCATGACCACCAAATCCTCTGGCTTCACCACCGGTTGAGGAAAACTCTTATCTACAGAGGGCCATTCATTACATAAGGGGAACGTAAAACTTAAATTATAGTGCCTGAGGTTCAATTAGACAAAGAGAAACACGCATACCTATGATGTTAAGTGTGAAGTTGTCATTGCTGCACACTTGTCCCGCGGCGTTCTTTGCACAGCAGTAGTAGAGTCCGTTGTCATCAGGACTGGCATTCGGCAGCGTAAGGGTTCGGTCTTTGTTGTTTATTTTGTAGCTCTTCTCTGATAGTTGTGTTCCATCTCTGTGCCAGCGATTGGTTGGCCTGTAGATTCAGTCGGGGGAAGGGTTATTTATAGCTGACGAAAACTTCACAAGAAGTTACTCTAGATAAGGGGTCGCCAACCCAGATTAACTCAGGCCCTTTAGGCTGTGTGTCCACCAAAGTGTTTTTTGCCAGACACTCTGCTGAAGACGCCGTGCTTTGGGCGCTTGAGGGCGTTTTGGCAGCGCAGCGTTATTTCCGTTGAGACGTGTCGTTGCTATGATACAGAATATCCGCAGCACAGTTTACTTGTAACTGATTTCGCAGAAAATTTCTTTCATACTAAAAATGTATTTTATCCATTTTGTTCGGTTAGCTTTGTTGGTTGATGTCGTTGATCAGTGTGGTTTAGTCCCGCCCCTCCTCCACTGTGATTGGACGGCTGGGTAAAAAGTGACAATGATGAGCGCTGCGTCTTATCCAAAGTTGAACATTTTTCAACTCTCGGCGACCAGTAGAAAACGCTGGCCGGTCGGAGCTTCAGCGTGAAAAAATGCTCAGCGCCTCGTTACGCTCATGCCGTTTAAAAAACGCGGCGCTCCTATTGAAAACAATTGAAAACGTACGCCAGGCGCGTGGAAAAAACGCTTTGGTGGTATTACCCCCGCCTCCCTTTTCAATAATAACATCGTGCGCACACCCGCAGAAATACACCGTCGAGCGCCATCATAACTATGCCAAACCTATGGGCGGCAGTGTAGGGAGAAGGATAAAACCATGCAAGCCAATCAGAATCGAAAAGAGAGAACCTAAAAGGCCGTTTCTCCCAGTTGACATAACCGGCGTTTTCAGAAATCTCCTCTTTGGCCGGAGTTTATAGAAATAATCGTTTTCTGCGATAAAGACGGGGTTTCGTGTTTTCACTTTCGTCTAAACGGGGCCTAAGTTTCACTTTCCAGTAGAGTTCAGAATCAAAATCACCTGCTTGTTCAGGTGTGTTTGATTAGGATTGGAGATAAACTCTGCAGGAAAGTGGATCTCGAGGGCCAGAGTTGCCTAGCACTCATTTAGCACCAGCCTTAAATCAAACACACATGAGCACCTTAATTAGCTGGTTCAGGATTACTTGAAAATAACAGGGCAGGTAAGAAGCCCTGCAAAAGGTCCATTCATTAACACGACAATGGCGTTTTGGGGGCCTGGAAACTGGTTTCAAAGTGCACGTTTTTGGAAACGATACCGTTATCGTTGCGGTGTAAACTAAAAAAACATGAATTTGTTTTCATCACAAAAACGGTGATGTTATGCCCATATGTATTTCGTGTTCTGTCTATAGGCGCGTAGTGTTTCTTTACAAAGTGACATCGCCAACTACTGGTCTGGCATGAACAATACAGCAGATTTAGTCATTTTCACTGATCCGTGTGAATGGGGATCACTTTGACAACATTGTCATCTGTATAGCACGTAGTAGTGAGAGATGCTACGAATGCTATGAATTTCAAACTTGTAGTACACTGTCTCCAACAAGCAAGACGGTAACAATGACCAGCAATCAATGAAACTGAGTGGAAGAACCACACGTGGCCACAAGCTCTTCCTCCATGTGGTTTGTTTGCATGTTGTCAAAAATCACACGCAGCTATGTGCATTTTGTAATGCTACCAAAGAATTTTGGGTCGTGATCTGAATGTTTGGTCAACGTACTAAACGTGCATACTGTGGTGGTAATAAAATCCTCAAGGGGGCAGTTTACCAGCATGAGAACTCATCCTTTGGAAGTGCATCATTGATTTGTATTCGTAGAACTTGACAACACGAAACAAACTATTCCTGTCTCAGCTACAACTAGTGTTTGATGGCTCAAAGTAGACAACATTCACTATGATAGAGTTTTAAATGATAAAATGTGCATTTTGTCGTAGAATTTTGAAAAACTACATGTGATATTTGTGGTCGTGATCTGAATGTTTGGTCAACAGCCCTTTAGTATGTTTGGTCAACATAATAAACGTGCACACTGTGGTGGTAATAAAATCCTCAAGGGCCAATTTACCATCAAATGTCTCTGTCATTATACCTGAAATGTTAGCTAGATATAAGTTATGCACCCCTAAAATCAAGGTTGTCCAAACCTTGGAGCTTAGCTCCAACATACCAGCCTGGATGTTTCCAGTGATCTTGAAGAACTTGATTCGCTGATCCAGGTGTGTTTAATTAGGATTGGAGCTAAAATCTGCAGGACAGGCCTCCCAGAAGCAGGGACTGGAAACCCCTGGCTTATGCCAGAACTATCCTTCCCTTGTCTGCGTTCTGCTCTGGCGCACCGATATGCTGTTTTTCCATCATCAGCAGTCTGAGCACACGTCCATTTGCACCCCGGACTACAAAAGTGATAAACACTCAAATAGAAAGGTCCACTAAGGCTATGTTTACACGGAAACGATTCTGAAGAAAAACTGAATTTTGGGTGGGAAATCCGCGCGCGTATGGTGACGCAAAAGTGTGTGAAATTCGATGTAGTGTGCACTCCAGGCGGCTAGGTGGCGATGTGAAGCACTGCCACACAAGTCCGCACACCTGCGTACAACCTTCACTCAAGTAGGGTTGCCGTGGTGAGGAAAATTTCCCACCGGTTAATCGACGTGTGACAACACCGGTAATCCCGGTGTCACCGTGGAGGGCAGGGCGGGGGGGTTAAATAGCTTTTAAATGCGTGCGCGTTATACTTTCACTTTCGAAATAAGCGTCAATTGCTTGAATGGACAAATTCTGATAATAAAACTTTTATTTATAGACTTTTATTAGCATAACGAACGAATAAAAATAACCCCATGCATAGGCTGAAAAAAGTGAAAATCGGCAAACTGTGGGCCCCAAAAAAAAAAATAAAACGTTTATTAACGAATAAGAAAACAAAATAGGCCTAAATAAATTAAACAAAGTTTAAATAAGATAAAACCAAATAAAAAGAGACGAATATAAAATAAAAACTTTAAAAAGGACCTTAGCCTACATAAATGACAGCACTCTAAAAAAAAGTAAAACACTATAAATTGGCATTTATTAACATTAATATATCTTGGCCAAAATATTGCCAAACAGGCGCTTTTGCATTGCGTTTTGACACCAAATCTTCCGCCATTATCTTGCTTTTCTGTAATTTGACTCGTTCTCGTCTCCACACGTGCTAAATGGAATCCTGATGCTTGCTGATCTGTGACGTGACGGCACGCGTTGCGCAGTTCATTTTTAATTATAATGCTCTCTTCAGAACTAAATAATTGAAAATTATTATTTTTAATTAATTCAAATAAATATTTTAGCAAAAACGAATACTTTAAAAAAAAAAGTCAAGACATCGCGGTGTCACGGTGGGAAAGTGATGTCACCGGTGATGGGGCTTAAAACCGGTAACACCGTCAACACCGTCTATCGCGGCAAGCCTACACTCAAGCAGACTTTTGCGTTTTTACCCTTTACACGGAGCGTTTTTAAGCTTGCCACTCTGAAGGGTGGTTTCACTTTTTGCCGTTTTAAGCCCCCAAAACGCCGTCGCCGTGTAAACAAAAGGCACATCCGATTAAATATTTTTACGTTTTCACCCGCGAGAGTTCTCGTGTAAACAGGGCCTAAATGCACCAGAGTCAATCTGGAGTACACTCCTTTGAAAGTCTTGTGCTAGACGGACCTTTACGATGAGAACATGAGTACCTGCAGAACTCAATTACCCCTTTTCTACCAAAAAAAGAACTGGTTCAGAACTGGTGCTGGTTCAAAGTTGGTTCGGAGTTGGTTCAACTTGCAAACCGTTTTTCTACTGACTAGAGCGCCCAGGGAACGACGTCATTACGTCACTGTGCACGTCGCCATACGTCTTAGCTAGAAACGCTTGCAAATACAACATTACTTCAGATTATCTCTAACTCATATACCAAGAAAGCTTTAAAAACAATTGAAATATGTAAGTCTTTTAATCTTTTCGTTTGATATGTAACCTTTTCTGATAAGTTATGTACCCCTGTCTTGTGTCTTTTTTTCTTTCCATTTATTTGTTCTATATTGTGACTGTTTTCTTCTTTGCTTATAATGTCTTCAATAAAAAAATTACAAAAATAGAAACGCTTGCGTTAACTTCAAGCATTTACAACAATTACAAAGGCGGACTCCATCGTGTTTCTGCAAATGTTTCTCTTGGCTTTGCGATCCTTTATTATGGTCAGAAAAGATGTTCAGAACACATCTAAACCCGGCCAAGCCCCCGATGTAAGCATGACGTGCTAAAAGAACGGTTCTAGTCCAGCAAAGAGTTGGTGCCGCTTTGGAGCCAGTTCTCCTGGCCGAGAACCGGTCCTTTGGCTGTCGAAACACAAAGAACTGGTTCGCGTGGAGGCACCGGCTCCGAACCGGCTCTCAAAATGCTTTTTTGGAAAAGGGGCTAATGACATGTGTCGCCCTCGCTTCCACAGCATGTTCCCGATCTAAGGCTAAGAATCAGACATGCGATTGCTCACCGTGGGTGTCCGTCTATGTTGCACCGTAGGATCACTTGTGAGGAGCTCTCAATCTCTGCCACTGATTCTGGACTCTTCAGACTCACCGCACCACTTTCCAGCCCTGTAAGAAAGATGTGTTGATCAGGAGATGGTTGAAACTCTTGGACTCATTATCAAAAACAAACTCCCCCATTCACACCATCTGCTCATGCTTTGCACCCGCTGCAAAAACAGGCCCCTCCATTTAGTTGACCTTACTTGTTATCTGACACAAGCGGCCGGACGCTGCATTTCAACCAATTAATCTTGGCATTGGATATAAAGGGGCGCTTTGTCTGGCTTCCACTTGCTGGCTCAAAATAACCTTCTCTCACGCGGGCGTTGTTTAGCTTACTGCCTTCGAAAAGGGGGTGAAGTAAGCAGGCCAATGGTTCACATGTGTTTCACACGCCAAGAGGCAGCAAACACATGGAGTTTAACTAACTAACTTGTTAAGACTGGGATATTAGACTCACTCACATTTGATATTGAAGGAGGCCTCGCCGGTGCTTTCTTCTTCGCCACTGGCGTTCTTCGAGGCGAAGCACTGGAAGTTTCCTGAATCCAACGTTCTGTCAATGGCAGTGAATTTCAGGTTGCCCCCTTCAAGAAATCGTCGCTCTGAGTTGGTGACGGTCTCGCCGTTGTGCTTCCAGGTGTAGATGACACCTTGAGGGTCGTTCACTTCACACCGCAGCATGGCACTGCGCCCGTGCAGGGCATCCTGGGATTTTGGCTCCTTGGTGAAAGAGAAAGAGGCAGCCTGGACTAGGATCACTATGAAGAGAAGAAAACAAAGCACAGGCATGAGCGAAGATAACCAGTACGGCGCCAAAAAACTAATCTAGTAGATCAGTCTCAGCGCTTACATGTCCAGACGGACAACTTGTGATGTTGATTAGCGAGATGCTGAAACGCAGGTGAAAGAATGCAGCTTTGAAAAAGAGCAGAACCCCCCCTCACCCTCCCTCAGACTTGCTCTTTGTTTTCATCCAGCTGGAACTTCAAGGCCAGAAGCCCAGGTGTGCTTCAGACGAGTCAAGAACTGGACCTCTTTCACGCTGACCAGTCGATCGGACCCAAACGATAACCTTAAGCATTATGTATTTGAGTAAAACCCTTGGCATTGGCCTCGTTTCAGATCAAAGTGTGGCTAGAGCACCTGGATTGTATAATACTGAAAGACATTTTGAGTTGTGAATCGGACTTCATTTGATTTTCATGAAGAAACAGCCATATCAACATGCTGGGTGTTCTGGGTGATTGCTTGGGGCGAGATTGGGGTTGTTGTTTAATAATAGAATAGATATTTAATTTAATTTAATTAAAAAACTGCCAATACATTTGACATGTCGGTCAGGCCTAACACAAACAATTAAACCAATAAAAATTAGTCGGCAATTTTCAGGGTGATCAGGTGCATAACTGAATTAAACATTTAGCAACCAAACAAATTAATGCAGAATTACTCGACAAAGACGGTTGTTCAGAAGCACTAAATAACATCGAGTGCACAGCTAATATACCCTGAATGAAACCTGGTTGCATCTGGGTCACGTGACATAATTAGGAAACGGTTTTTGGGAACCAAACGGCACAAGGTCCAAAAGACAGTTTCAGTGCAAACTGTTCAAAGGGCTTTAAACGATTCCAGGCGATGAATAAGCGAAACGATCGCTCTTTGAAAAATAAATAACAAAGTTTATGTTTTATAAGCTCAAATGTTCGTCTTGCTCTGTTCTGTGATGCGCGTTCGTGACTCTCCTGTTCGAACTCGTTCATCAAAATGAACAAATCTTTTTTCGTGTCATTTGGTTGATTCAACGAACGAAATGAACGAATTGACTCATTTTGATGAACGAGTTCGAACAGGAGTCACGAACGTGCATCACAGAACAGAGCAAGACGAACATTTGAGCTTATAAAACATAAACTTTGTTATTTATTTATTAAATGAGTGATCGTTTCGCTTGATAAGACCCTTATTCATCGCCTGGAATCGTTTAAAGCCCTTTGAACAGTTTGCACTGAAACTGTCTTTTGGACCTTGAACCGTTTGGTTCCCATTGAAGTCCATTATATGGAGAAAAATCCTGGAATGTTTTCATCAAAAACCTTCATTTCTTTTCGACTGAAGAAAGAAAGACATGGACATCTTGGATGACATGGGGGTGAGTAAATTATCAACAAAAGTTTTTTTTTAAAAGTGAACTACTCCTTTAATATTTATGACTGACTAATTAAAAACAACCTGCATATTAAAATAAGTTACTTGTTGGCAAATCTTGTCAGCAACCCATGTGTTGTTTTCCTACCTTACATTAAAGCCACTGATGAATAATGGAAATGTGTTCGGTGCAGAAACAGTGTAGAAGGAAGCAATATGATTCAATCACAGCTGATGTGTTTTTATATGACTCCTCAAATGAACAGCATTCCAACATGCCAACTTTCACAAACAAAAGGCAGCCCTGGTGAACGACAGGACTCTCCAAATCTTTGGCGCCTCTGCCCATTTCCAACCCCGCAAGCTTTCATTCACCAGAAGACTTCACATTCAGACAGACAGACAGTAGTCGGTCACGCTCCAACAAGCACACTTCACGCTGGGAGAGGACCAGCTTGCACTGGGAATGGGAAATGAAGCCCGCATTCCCTGTGGAGTGGAGTAAAACATATTCAATAAACAGCTGCGATGAGGGACTGAAGTTTGAACCTCACAGAGAGATTTCATGAGTGTGAGAGGCTAAAGGAAGGTCGCACCTGTTAGGAGCGAGATAACCTCTTTTTAATTCACTCTGACATGATGTCAACGTGACATCAGCCTATGAAACCCTGTTTCTTCATCCATCTTGCGCTGTCTTATGAGTCTGCATCTCCACCTGCACCTGTGTCAGTATATCATCCTTGAGAGCAGGTCATATAGTCATCTTAAGGTCCAGGTATACTTCATTTAGAGCATGCACAAGCTTTTCCCAAGTACAATCTGTTATATCTCTAGAGGACCAATCACATGTGATGTCTGAGGGTCAACTATTCTCGATTATTTTATTTACGTTTTAAAACTGACTGTGCTGTCCAACTTTGCTTGGTACATGAATGTGTATTAAAGGGATAGTTCACTTTGAAATTATTTTTTTATATGTTTTATCTTACCTCAAGGGCATCCAAGATGTAGGTGTCTTTGTTTCCACAGTATTTTCAATTTTTATATTTTTAGGTCAAACCGTTCTTGTCTGTCAGTCATATAATGGAGGTCTATGGTCACCACCTCAAAGAGCATGCACAGAGAAGTCCAGATTAAACATGATTTAATGACTCGTAAATGTAAGTACACATTGATGGCCTAAGACACGAAACGAGCGGTTTGTGTGAGAAAACGAACAGTATTTATATCGTTTTACCTCTTGTAACCACAGCCACATCCAAGTGCTCTCTAGTCACTCATTGTTTACACAGATTTCAGAAGTGTTGCCCTTCACTGTGAAGATCTAAACATATTTAGATATACAGGAAATCGCAATGGAAGGCGATTTCGATATATCAACAGACAACATTATTTTTTTTTTCCGCAACCGTGCAAGAGATCACTTCCAGCGCTTGTGCAGACCGAAGCGCCCGTGCCCTCAGATCACTTGGGCGTGGCTGTGATTACAAGAGGTAAAAACGATATAAATACTGTTCGTTTTCTCACACAAACCGCTCGTTTCGTGTCTTAGGCCGTCAATGTATACTTGCGTTTAATTTGCACTTCTCTGTGCATGCTCTTTGAGGTGGTGACCATAGACCTCCATTATATGACTGACAGACAAGAACGGTTTGACCTAAAAATATCAGAATTGAAAATACTGTGGAAACAAAGACACCTACATCTTAGATGCCCTTGAGGTAGGGGTGTGCGATATGACGATTTTTAATCGTGGACGATTAAAATGTCTCCACGATCTGCTTTTGAAGAAATATCGTAGTATCGTGTTACAGTGCATTCTATCAGTTCAGTTCTGGCGCCTCCGTCTCTCAACTGTACAACGCGACGTAGCCTACACATGATCACACGTTAAGGAATAGGTACGGGACACTGCAATTCACAAAAGTTCATTATTTGCATAAGCCTTGCCGGTTAAACATTTAATTCACGCGCTTATGCGCTTTTCTAACGTGCGCTTTCCTGACCGCATAACCTCCGACGCTCACAGGCACTAGAAGCCTGAAGTCTGTCAAACAGCGCCTGAATACTGGACTAAGTTATCTCTCGAGTCTTATTACGCTAATACTGTTAAATACACACAATGTTTACATAAACAGGCTATGTCTAAAGTGAAAGCAAACATTTGAGACAATATCTGGTGTAATATGCGTCTATATTAAACGCGTCGCGTGCTGGTCTAAAAGCCACAGGAATAAATATTACTGCCGCTTGTCCTTAAAGGGATAGTTCACAAAAAAATAAATAAAAATAAAATAAAATAAAAAATCCGTCATTATTTACTCACTCTAATGTTGCTCCAAACCTGTATTAATTTCTTTCTTGTGCTGAACACAAAAGACAATTTTTTTTTTTAATGTGGGTAACCAAACAGTTGCTGGTCCCCATTAACTTCCAGGAGAGAACCTATAAAAAAAAAACTATAAGGGGACCAGCAACTGTTCGGTTACCCACATTATTCAAAATAACTTTTATTTTCAACAGAAGAAAGAAACTTATTCGGGTTTAAAACATCTTGAGAGAGTAAATTAAGAAAATTTTGCAACTTGCAAAATATTAAAAGCAACTTGAAAAAGAATCGTGATAAAAAATCGTGATCGTGATTTTCCTGAAAAAATCGTGATATGATATTTTTTCCATATCGCCCACCCCTACCTTGAGGTAAGATAAAACATACCAAAAATTCATTTCAAAGTGAACTATCCTTTTAATGTGGGGCCATCATCACATCATCACCATTTCGCCAATTATATACTCGGAAATGGCTCATATGGTGATTTTTAATACCAAAATAAAGAATATTTAACTATTTTCTTTTATATGCACCACTTTAACAAAACAAAATTAATATTAAAACTCATATGGCTATGATAAAAACTGATTCATGGAAATTACTCATGAAATTTAATCAAACTTACAAAATCAGAGACATTAGTAAAAAATGATGGGTCCAGCCACTACCTCAGGTTCCCAACCCATCAAAACAATATTTGAAGACACAACCAGACAATACCTTAGTCTTCAAATGTTGTTTTGATGGGTTGGGAACCTGACTATTGACTATTATGTGGTTATGAAAATGCTCTCAAAGACTATCCTCACCCATAGAAAACTACTAAACATCATCAAATGCCATCCGTAAGCCGCCTCTGCCTGTGTCATTGCTGTTCTCCACGCAGACAGAAATCATTACATAGGTCTACGAAAGCAGACACATGTCTCTACATGCAAGTATCCTGGAGAAAAGATCTCACGAACCTGACATTGTCCTTAAACAGCAGTCGAAGACAACCGTTAACGTCAATTCTGCTAGCATTATGGGGAATTTTCATACCACCCGAGCACTGAAGGACTATCCGGGATGCTAGCTAATCTCTATGGACATGCATTACTGCATTCCCATAGATGATTTCATCATGTCTCTCAGTTACAATGGAAGTCTATGGGGCAAAAGTACCTGAGGGTTTAAAGGCAGCAATGCTTTTTCTTGGGCGAATGAAAGCGTGGTTACTGATGTAGAGTTTGCTCCACGTAAACAAAGCTTTACAGACAGTTATATCCAAAGCATCAAGGTTTGGCCATTTAGCACGAATTCTTCTTGTAGATGTTGGAAGTAGACCTTTTTAATGGACAAAAAGCCTCATTCTCCATTGACAGCTGTTTAGAAGTTCACGTTTACGCTCTTTTATGTATAGAGCACATAAACAGCCACAAGACCGACCAAAGTGCTGTAGAGTAAAACACAATGAGAGCCTAAGTCGACAACACTTAATAAAATCAAGACATCATCACGTGTTAAAAAGCCAGGAAAAAATATTCTTTAAGAAGAGACTTGAAACCTGTTTAGAATGTACTTGAAATTATATTTCACACTAGGGATGCACGATATATCGGCCAGCATATCGGTATATGTTCATTTTTAATGTCATCGTTATCGGCCTGGTAAGAAAATGTGGCCGATATATTAAAGCCGATACATAATGTATTATTCCCTTCAGCTGAGACACTTGCGTAGCACTGTTTATGTTTTTGAATTTCTTGAAACATGATTGAAATCTCTTCAAAAAACGGTTCGGTACAACATGTGCAGCGCAAATCGGTCATATCGGCTATACAACCCTATTATAATTGTGCGCTTGGGACATGGATTTAATTGCGAGACTTTTGTATTTGTAATCAGGCTCTCAAAATGAGATAAAAATTTGGATTTAAGTTTATCGGCCGATATATCGGTTATCGGCTTTCAAATATAAAGAATTATCGGTTATCGGGATCGGCCAAAAATTTCATATCGGTGCATCCCTATTTCACACAAATATTAATATGGTCATGAGTCATGACATGGATTTAAAAAAAATATTTTAACTTTGTTTTTCCTTTTATAGGAAAGTTGTTCCTATTAAACTTGCAGGATGTTTTAATGGTACAAAGACCTCTAAATCTTCATTTTGACATGTATAACTTTATTAAAGGGTTCTTAAAAGCACTAAATCAACTGTTTACGTGTTATTTGTAAGTCTGTAATTTCAAGTGTAATCAGTTATACTGGTGCAATGCCTTGCCTCATAGACATCCAGTAGAAGTATTGTACTTTATACACAACTTTTACGAACTGAGAGCCACAGCAAACCAGAGCCGGCCAATGATGTAGCGGGAGACTCCTGCCACAAACCACTAACACAACTACACAAATAAACACAGATGTATAATCTCTCCTCTGGCTTCAACAGGAAGAAGAAAATGCTCTGTCCGTGACCAGAAGACCGTGTCTGCAAACTCCCACGAGACCGAGGCATGAACCACACCGCTGGTACACAACCGGACGGACCCCCATCGAAAGCTGTAAATAATGCAGGAAAACATCGACTCCAAGTGTAGTTTACAGGAAAGCGCTGGGTTAAAACAATGGAAAATTATTTTAATATTTCTAAGGTTCAAACTCACACTGCTGAGTGTTTTATGAGCTGCACCGCTATAGCGTTCTATTTACAAACATACATTTCATTTTTACTATAAATTTTATTAATTATATCTTCAAAACATCTGAGCATTCGCTCAAGTCAGCTCGTGATGACTAGTGTACTGTGAAAAAAAGTCTCATATTTTTATATAAATATTAGAAAATGTTAGAAATTAGAAAAATTTCCAAAAATTGGAAATTAACTGAAATAAGCTGAATCGCTAAATTAATCACTAAAAACTGGAAATAAATAAATAAAAATGAAAAAAAAAAATACAAACACTAATTGAAATAAAAGCAAAACTTACAAGCAGTAGCACAAATAAATATGCAAATAAAATAAACATTGCGTTAAGTTTTTTTCAGGTAGGCCTAACAGTAGTATAGAGGTAAGAAACTAACAAAATTTAATAAGGAATCAAATGTAAAATACTGGATAGTCTTCTTTGAATAAATGAAATACAAATTTATCCTTACATTTAAAGGGATATTTCACTTTGAAATAAATTTTTTATATGTTTTATCTTACCTCAAGGGCATCCAAGATGTAGGTGTCTTTGTTTCCACAGTATTTTCAATTTTTATATTTTTAGGTCAAACCGTTCTTGTCTGTCAGTCATATAATGGAGGTCTATGGTCACCACCTCAAAGAGCATGCACAGAGAAGTCCAGATTAAACATGATTTAATGACTCGTAAATGTAAGTACACATTGATGGCCTAAGACACGAAACGAGCGGTTTGTGTGAGAAAACGAACAGTATTTATATCGTTTTTAGCTCTTGTTACCAACAACACAGCTCTTGCTGTTTTAAAAACGATATAAATACTGTTCGTTTTCTCACACAAACCGCTCGTTTCGTGTCTTAGGCCATCAATGTGTCCTTACATTTATGAGTCATTAAATCATGTTTAATCTGGACTTCTCTGTGCATGCTCTTTGAGGTGGTGACCATAGACCTCCATTATATGACTGACAGACAAGAACGGTTTGACCTAAAAATATCAAAACTGAAAATACTGTGGAAACAAAGACGCCTACGTCTTGGATGCCCTTGAGGTAAGATAAAACATACCAAACATTTATTTCAAAGTGAACTATCCCGGTTACAAAATGTAGTCAATCAAAAGCAGTGAGTGTCATTAAACGTTAATCAAACAACAGCAGGATTTTTAGGCAACTGTCACTTTAAGACCGAATGCACGGATCCACATCCCAAATGGCACCCTAAAAACTCGCGGTCTTCCTCCGAGTCGCAGCACTTTCGCGACGCAACGCCATTTTGACTGTCGGGAAGACGTCTGCCGGCAAAAGTGCACATCGACCGCAAAGAGGCGCTCGCAAACACACTTCTGACACCTAACAGGACAAATGGGACACCCTATGGTCTCATTGCAAGTCCACAAGACCCAAACAGAGCCATACTGTTAGACGACTACTTGTTAATTTGACAAAAAAAACGACTGTTTACATGAATACTCATCAAGACCATAATTTTGTACACGTGTGTGTATTTGAACATTTAACCGCAATACTGGCGAGCTATTTGAGAGGCGGCCTTATGTGTGTGAGCGAATGAGCGAAACTAGCGAAATTACGTCTCAATTAAGTTTTCAAATGACTTTGCATGTTATTTAAAAAAGAAATATGAATTGTACCTCACCTTTAGCATTGTAATTATTTCATCCGTCGTCAGCATGAGATCGGGTTATAAGACTGCCGATCGAACCGTTTATCAGCTGATAGCTACGCACTAGAGCCAGACCGATAAAGGATTTTGAAGGCCGATACCGATACAAATATTTGTTGGCGTTAAAATCCGATATTCCGATATATCGGCCGATATTATTTTTATTTCAGAAACGCGCAACAAAATATTAACAGATTTTTAAAACAGAGTTTTAACTAAAATTATATGATAATGCATTTTAAAAAGAAACTTGTTTCTATTGTCACAACAGAACAGAGGAACATCAAAATATATTAAAGTTCTGATAAATAAAATAATAATTAGTCCCTACATTGCTTTATAGTTATAAGCTACCTTATAATTACAATGTCAGCATGCTTATCCCTTTACCTGCACTTGGACAACACACAACATGGTTGATGCGTGATTCGTCCATTTTTATTTTATTTTTGAAATATTCATTGATTGGCCATTATAACTGCCGATACCGATATTTTAGAAAATGCCTAATATCGGCTGATAATATCGGCCTGCCGATATATCGGTCTGGCTCTACTGAGCACCCTAAACACGGGCTTCAGTATGGTAGTTACTTTAGAAGAGACTGAAGATCACTAGTTTTGAACATCAAAAAAGGCATTATATGTCGAAAGGAGACCAACTGCACAATGTTTTAAATGAAACCATGAGCAAAACCAAAAGCAGCCAATATCAATAGGACTTTCATTGGCCCTGATGAGAGCAGGACGCTTAACCTGGCTGGAGTTGCTCTCCACTTCCTGGATTCCTGTGGAGGAATTTGAAATTTTTGGGACAAAGATGCCATTCATGCCCTCTCTAAAACTAACAAGCCCGGAGAGAACCAGGAAAGGAACCTGATTGGCTGAAGAACATATAAACTTAATGTAGGCTTGCTCAAAAAACCTCTCCACTATCAAACTGTTCAAACTGGCCTTTTTCAACACACAAACCAAAACATTTGGAAGCAAACATTCAAAATTATGTTTTCTGACATTACCTTGAGGACCAGAAATCTAACTAATATAGTTTCAACTTATATCTACAGTCTTCCTTGTGAGCACTGAGCTCACCACTTTCACAATGGCCCTTTGATGGCAGCGGTCACCTTTATGAGGCGCATCTGTGGTCGAATCCGCTTGTGTCAGCCGTGACTATTTTCCATTAAACAAGTACGGGATGTTCAACATTCAGCCAGTCATTAACACCGAATAAACCTGTCGACTACACAGTTCAGCTGCAGAATGTCATTCACCAATCACAATCGAGTGTTTCAGACTGAGCCGACGCAATTTTACACACCAATTCTGTGCGTATAAAAGGGATGGTTGAGTATGACTTCACTTTTAACAACATAAACAACATCTGTGAAGTTACAACGCTCAAAGTTCAAAGCAAAGAGAGATATTTGCTTTTAATAGAAATCGTTTAAGGACTACAAGAAACGGCTGGTGGGAACTACACCACATTCCTCCCGGGTTAGTGACATCACCAACCCTAAAATTAGCATAAACCCGCCCCCGGGAACACACAGGCCACGATGAGAAGAGGAAGAGCTGGTGTAGAAGAGCACAAGCTCAAACTGTAGCACAACAGTTCCTATACGAGCGATTTATAGATTACCCTGACAGAATAAGCTAATTGAAGACACATCAGCAACATAAATTCATCAGACGACGTCCTGTTGCATTCTACATGTTGTCACTTCTTCTTAGTCTCTCCATCTTTGTCTGACTCTGGTTTAAACATTAAAGGCAGAACAGTTTCTATCATTTTAATGTGTCTTGAAGCTCCGCCCCCTGTGGCGGGAGTAGCAGCTCATTTGGATTTAAAGGGACAGACACAAAAATGGTGCGTTTTTGCTAACCCTCAAAAAGTATAAGTATAAAAATATCTGCGGGGTATTTTGAGCTAAAACTTCACATACACACTCTGGGGACATCAGAGATTTATTTGACATCTTGTGAAAAGGGCATTACACCACCCCTTTAAAAGGTGCAACAAGAATCACAGTCGGTATGCAGTTGGGAGGATGAGTTGATGTATTTGGCGTATGAAACAAAGACCCTTGGGGTGGAGGACTCGGACTGTAACTTCAGACCCACACACACACACACACTGTGCCACCCACACATGTTGAGACAGTAAAGTACCCATATAACTGGTGCTGATGAACTCCACCTGTCCTCTTTAAACACAAGCCTTTTAATTGGGTTGTTAATCTGATCTGAAAGCTTGAGAACGGCCCACTTGGAAATGTGACCCACAGAAAACTGTAGGGGTAAGAACTGGATATGCCTTTAACTTTATGAGATCATATTTTAATATTTGACATGGTTTTCCAAACACTTAAGCAAAAAAAAAAAAAAAAAAAAAACAGTTAATCAAAATATTTGACTTTTTATATGCAGTTATGTGGAATAGGGTTTGGGACCAATGAGATTTGTGTGGGCAAAAATGGAAACGATGCAGGGAATCTGCGTGACCAACTTTTGAAAACTTTCACCCATCCAGTTGACCAATCCAAGTTTGTCAATGGCCGAAACCAACCAAAATCAAGATGGACAATATATAGCTAACACTGATGTGAGAAAACTATTTTAGGAGTTTGTAGCAATTTTCTATTGGTTTGCAGGTAAATAAGATTAATGGGAGGGGGGGGGGGAGAACTACCAATAATGAAGGTCTACCCTTGGTGGACGGTAAACCGAAGGAATGAAATTGTACGAATTTGTATATTAATAACAACTCAGTGCATTTAGGCATGTAGACATGGTCAAGACAATCTCCTGCAGTTCAAACCGAGCATCAGTATGGGGAAGAAAGGTGATTTGAGTGACTTTGAACGTGGCATGATTGTTGGTGCCAGAAGGGCTGGTCTGAGTATTTCAGAAACTGCTAATCTACTGGGATTTTCACGCACAACCATCTCTAGGGTTTACAGAGAATGGTCCGAAAAAGAAAAAACATCCAGTGAGCGGCAGTTCTGTGGGCGGAAATGCCTTGTTGATGCCAGAGGTCAGAGGAGAATGGCCAGACTGGTTCGAGCTGATAGAAGGGCAACAGTGACTCAAATAACCACCCGTTACAACCAAGGTGGGCAGAAGAGCATCTCTGAACGCACAGTACGTCGAACTTTGAGGCAGATGGGCTACAGCAGCAGAAGACCACACCGGGTGCCACTCCTTTCAGCTAAGAACAGGAAACTGAGGCTACAATTTGCACAAGCTCGTCGAAATTGGACAATAGAAGATTGGAAAAACGTTGCCTGGTCTGATGAGTCTCGATTTCTGCTGCGACATTCGGATGGTAGGGTCAGAATTTGGCGTCTACAACATGAAAGCATGGATCCATCCTGCCTTGTATCAACGGTTCAGGCTGGTGGTGGTGGTGTCATGGTGTGGGGAATATTTTCTTGGCACTCTTTGGGCCCCTTGGTACCAATTGAGCATCGTTGCAACGCCACAGCCTACCTGAGTATTGTTGCTGACCATGTCCATCCCTTTATGACCACAATGTACCCAACTTCTGATGGCTACTTTCAGCAGGATAATGCGCCATGTCATAAAGCTGGAATCATCTCAGACTGGTTTCTTGAACATGACAATGAGTTCGCTGTACTCAAATGGCCTCCACAGTCACCAGATCTCAATCCAATAGAGCATCTTTGGGATGTGGTGGAACGGGAGATTCGCATCATGGATGTGCAGCCGACAAATCTGCGGCAACTGTGTGATGCCATCATGTCAATATGGACCAAACTCCCTGAGGAATGCTTCCAGCACCTTGTTGAATCTATGCCACGAAGAATTGAGGCAGTTCTGAAGGCAAAAGGGGGTCCAACCCGTTACTAGCATGGGGTACCTAATAAAGTGGCCGGTGAGTGTATATTATGTAAAGACAAACTTTTATTTTGAATGCGATTAATCGTTTCACAGCCCTATACCGCTTAATGTTAATCTACCTGGTTTAACCATGGTCATTGTTAAACTGTTATTGGCTTATAGCTATAGCTATTTAAAAAAAAATTAAAATAAAATTGGAATTATACATTCATCGCATATTTCCCTATCAGCCGTCACAGAACAGGTGTTTCTACTTGGAGAACAGGAATGTTTTACTCGTCGGATATACCCAAACAAGATCTAGCTTCAGACATAATAGGTATTTGTCTTTAGCCGTTTCTCTCCCCGAGGGAAACTAGATATTTGAGCCTGGTCTCCCTAAAATGTCCCATCTGCCCACTCCAGGCCTCTGACCCCGAAACACGGAGATTTAAAGGTGCTCCCTCATCTCTTGAATAGGTGGAGACTCGTTTCACGCAGGGAGGAAGTTGTTTTGGCAGCTGTTCTCCGCATCGCAGTCGTCATATCAGACATGGACATGGCCGAACAGGTGTCATTATAAGAAAATGGAGGCGGCGGCGGAGGTGGTGGCTGAAGGACGGGACGGGGTTAGAGGAACAGCCAGAGGGACCAGTCCGATTAGAGCCGGTTGCCAGGCGCCAAAGTGGAATTACATTACAGGACATTCCCATCAGGCTGTTCCGGTATTCAGGGAGTGTCACAACAGGAATCTGTTTATATACACAATTGTTTACAGTAATTGCTAGACGGACTATATTAAGAGATAAGAGTTTTCATGTACAAATAGATTTACAAAAAATAGTTACAGTAAGGCAACATTTTGGTAACTTGGTCAAAGCCTCAAAGGCAAAAATGAGAAAACAAAACAAAACAAATTTGACACCAGGCGTTTTTTAAGACCCGTTAATCCGAAACAAGGGCTTAAGGAGTTTCAATGTAGGGCTGCAACAAAAGATCATTTTGATAATCGATTAATCTAACGCTTATTCGAATGGTCAATCGACTAATCGTTGGTTATTTTGATAAGCGATTGATCTAACGATTATTAGAATGATTAATCGAATAATAGTTGATTATTTTGATAATCGATTAATCCAACAATTATTAGAACGATTACCAGGTAATCAACTAATTGTTGATTATTTTGATAATCGATTAATCTAACGATTATTAGAACGATTAATCGACTTATCGTTAATTGTTTTTATAATCGATTAATCAAACGATTATTAGAATGCATATTAGATTAATCGTTGATTATTTTGATAGTCGATTAATCCAACAATTATTAGAACGATTAATCAACTAATTGTTGATTATTTTGATAATAGATTAATCTAACGATTATTAGAACAATTAATCGACTTATCGTTGATTATTTTGATAATCGATTAATCCACCAATTATTCGAATGATTAATAAACTAATCGTTGATTATTTTGATATTCGTTTAATCCAACAATTATTAGAACAATTAATAAACTAATTGTTGATTAGTTTGATAATCGATTAATCTAACGATTATTGGAACGATTAATCGACTAATCGTTGATTATTTTGATAATTGATTGATCTAAAGATTATTAGAACGATTAATCGACTAATCGTCGATTATTTTGCCAGCTAATCAGTAAGTTTGGAACGATTATTCAGCTTTTTCAATTAGTTAAAACACTGAGTTATACATATTCTTACTATAATATAAAAAAAAGAAAATGAGTTCAGGTTTTGAAAGAGTTGTGCCAACTAAACAGGTCACTCTCTTTAAGTTTTCAGATTTCGATCCAACTCAAATCACACACAAATGCTGTCTAAGCATTGTTTAATAGGCCCACTGCTTTTCTTAGGACTAAAACTGAAAAAGGGACATTTACTTCAGGACAGTTTTACTTATGTGTAAAGTTATGTACTTATGTTTAAAGTTCTCGACTGAAAAACTAAATTTCGTGACATAAAAAAGTAATATTTTGAAATTTCGCAGCACCTACTATGAAAAGTGCTATACAAATAAATGTATTACTTGATGGCAACAAACTGCTTTTATCTTATCTTGGCCAAAGCAGCGGATTTCGCATTCAAGCTGCACATAACGCCAAAACAGCTCACGTTAGCTACAAGTTGGGGTCCTAAGCTGGGACCCATCTCTCAGTGGGACTCATCTCTCAGTGGGACTCATCTCTTCACGTCAAAAGCTCCTCTTTTGCCGGGGTGTTTCCTCTCCTACATGCATGTTGTGCTCCTGTGAAAAGCAAGTTCTGCCTTGGATGTATTGCACACGACAGCATTGTTGGTTTTGTGAAAGTTTAAATCTCACAAAAGTTTGTGAAAGTCGATAAGTTGGCTTTATCTGTAGCTGTCGAGACACAAACACTGGAGGAGGAATGCGGTCATTCCTGCTTTAACTAAATCAAGGCTGAGGCGGCATTCTCGCACGGAGAAGAGCAATCACACACACGTTTTAAGATGAAGAGGTGCTCTTTGGTTTTCAACGGTGATAGCTAATCTGCTCACTCGCAGAATCAAACACTACTGAAAACATTTCATTTTTATCAAGCGTGTAAATTTAAGTTCAGCAATTTCACTTAAATGACAATTAATAGGTAATCTTCATTGCAATTTATGTGAAATTACTGAACTTTATTATACTAGCTTGATAAAAATGATCATTCTAAAAGAAAATTTCAAATGTTCTCTTTGTTTTTTGTGGTGGTTTTATAGTTTTGAAACCATTTTCAAGATGTTAATTTTCAAATCAAAATTATCGTGTGTTGTAAAAAGTAGTGCTGTCAAACGATTAATCGCGATTAATCGCATTCAAAATAAAAGTTTGTGTTGACATAATAAATGTGGGTGCACTGTGTATAATTATTTTATATATATAATACACATACATGCAAGTATATTTAAGAAAAAAATATTATTTATATATTAAATATCTATATAAATTATATATAAATCTATATACAGTATATACATGAAAATATTTCTTAAATATATACAAGCATGTGTGTGTATTTATTTATCTAAAATAATTATACACAGTGCACCCACATATATTATGTCAACACAAACTTTTACTTTGGATGCGATTAATCGCGATTAATCGTTTGACAGCCCTAGTAAAAAAGTTTTTTTTTGTTAACAGATATAATGAACATTAAGGATTTTGGTGAATTGCACTACATGACATTTCAAAACCTGAAGCAACCTTGCATTGTTTCAATTGATAAGTTAACCCTTAGTGGGCCATAAGCAGAAAAAAATGCCAAAATGTAAAAAAGCATCACACTCTCAAGGCCGTTCATTCACATGGTCAGAAGAATTCAAAACCACTTTTTTCATAAGTGAAGGAATTCTGTTAAAATACTTTAAGAGATAACGGACTGCACCAAACTATTTACTGAGCTCAAGGATTCCTTAAATGAGTTTTTCCTTGCGATATCAGGACAGTGAGAGCGTTTCGAGGGCGAACCCCGTGACACCGCATTGCATTCTGGTCCACTCACTGTTCCCTGCTATTCACGAAGAGGTCTGAAGGGTCAAGCGGAGCCTCCACACTTGTGGAAACCCAACACCTTACATCATTAGTAGGGCGAAGCATGGGCTTCTCTGTGTTTATACGACCGATGATGGGTAGAGGGGGGTAGAGGGGGAACCAGCAGAGCCCTGAAAATAACAGACAACTCATATTCTGACTGGCTTTGTGGTAGCGATTGTACCTCACCTCTGCTGACCTAACTTTATGGCCCTGTCCTGAATGGCACACTTTAGGTTCTTGTGGACTTACAATGGAGGCCGTATGCATGTCTCCATTAAGTTCACAAGACCTCGGGTGTCCCATTTGTCATTTTAGGTTTCCGAAGGCTTGTGCGCCCCCTTCTTAGAAGTTTGCATATTAATGTTGGCTTCAAACTTAGGTTTGAATTGAATGACTCCAAAAATGTTGTGTGAAGTAACCAAGTAATAAAATATCTTCCTTAAATATGTGTATACCATTTTTAAATATATTATTCAACGTAAAAAAATAATAAATACATATTTTTAGAAATGTAATGAATTATTAATTCATAAATATTACGTTTTTGGAGAGAACTTTGACTTTGAAATGACAAATCAGCTAATATTCTAGACTTATTGACCTTGACATGCAGCCATAAGCTCTGCATGATATGATATTTGATGTTTTGTTTTTTCTTTCAAATATTAATAAGGAGTGAAACAGTTATTTTTTTCCTTATAATACGACTAATAATAGATTACTCCAAACTACTTTAAATTTTTCTTCTTTATTATGATATCAGGACAGTCACATCACCCTTTTTTGACTTTATGCCCACCAAAACAATATCAAAATTAATCATAGAATAAGTGTACGCAAATTACTTGTCTTTAAAATATATTTTTGAATAAATTAATAGATAGACAAAACAATGGTGCAGTGCTAGCTAGGCTATTCGAGCAACAGCAAACCTGTCAGTGAAGAGGTTCGCCAATCATAACAGAACCCATTTACATAACTTTTAAAGGTGCGGAAATAAAAAACTGCCTGCTAAAGGGATAGTTCACTTTGAAATTAATTTTTGATATCTTTTATCTTACCTCAAGGGCATCCAAGATGTAGGTGTCTTTGCTTCCACAGTATTTTCAATTTTGATATTTTTAGGTCAAACAGTTCTTGTCTGTCAGTCATATAATGGAGGTCTATGGTCACAAAGATCAAAGATCTCTCTCGCGGTTGTGAAAAAAAAAAAAAAAAAAAAATCAACGTTGTCTGCTGATATATACCAAAATCGTCTTCCATTGTGATTTCCTGTATATTTAAATATGTTTAGATCTTCACAGTGAAGGTTAAAACTTCTGAAATCTCTGTGTAAACAATGAGTGACGTGTACTTGTGTAGACCGAAGCGCCCTCGCCATCAAATCACTTGGACGTGACTGTGATTACAAGCGGTAAAACGATATAAATACTGTTCGTTTTCTTACACAAACCGCTCGTTTCGTGTCTTTGGCCATTAAAGGGTTAGTTCACCCAAAAATGAAAATTAAGTCATTAATTACTCACCCCCATGCTGTACCAACCCCGTAAGACCTTCGTTCATCTTCGGAACACAAATAAAGATATTTTTGATTGAATCTGAGGGCTGGATCACTTTTCCATAGACAGCCTGAGGAACTGCCTCTTGACGGCCCAGAAAGTCATTAAAAGAAAAGGTTTAAATATTCCATGTGCCTACAGTGGCTCAACTATAACTTTATCAAGCGACGAGACTACTTTTTGTGCGAAAAAAAAACGTAAATAACGACTTTATTCGACTTTCCATTACTTCCTTATGGGCGCATGCGCGAGAACTGAGACGAGACCGTTCTTCTTCGACTACTTTTTGTTACCGGCTGCTCACCGCTTAGGAGTTTTACCGCCCCCTACCGTATAAGATGATGTACTGCTTGTAAACAGAACGTTTTGCGCCTCCGGCTATATCAGTACGTCATCTTATACGGTAGGGGGCGGTAAAACTCCTAAGCGGTGAGCAGCCGGTTGCCACATTATAGCAACTCTCAAGAACGCAAGAGTGTTTTCCGTTGGCTAAAAATGGCTTTAGTGTAAGAAAGACTGGAATTTTTTTTTTTGCTGTACATTATAAATAGACATCAGGGAAATGGTTCTGCTTGTCCTAACTAATAAATGAGTGGAGAATGAAGAGTATATGGGAAACAGCCGTTTCATGACTAAGCGCTGGTTCTGGGCACGTGGTCCAGTCCAGGGGGTCGGTTCACACCGCTGGCTCCACGGGGAGTCCGACAGCCTCCTGTAACCCTCCGCGTGTTTACAGTAACAGACCTGCAATCTGATGCAATTAGCCGGCATTAAAGGAGCATTTGTGGAATATGACGAGAGCTTCACACACTTGCTCTGCAACTTTAAACAGCGGGAGCATCTGATGAGTGTTTCAGGAGACACCATGGAGCCCTAATACAAACAGATCCAGCGAAACACAAGAGCCACAATAAGCAGCGCATGTGCAAACAATGAAATAAACCAAAAAAAAAAAAAACAGAGCTATTGTTTGGATTAAGCAAAACCCTTTTCCTTCAGAATGTCAAACTAAACACCGACGTCCCATTTAATAATGATTCAAAGACCTACTCCTCTTGTGTATCCGAGGGTAGAAACCAGTACATAGTCCCATCTGAGAAACTCACAGGTTTTTTTCATTAAACATCATCTGGGCGGCATTGTGGTGAAGGAGGGGAATGCTAAGTACGAAGCGGGGGAAGGGCCAGCGAATGTAACGTGAAGCACATGCACTTCTTGTAATCGCTCTCATTCTCCTATCAAAACTAACAAGAACCACTCGCTCTGAGACGAGCCGGACACAGTCTACCACTCGACGGTTTATCTCCTACCCTGATCAGAACAGATCACAAAATTATAATCTGATTTCATGAAGAAACGCCCTTCCAACATGGCTTGTCATAATACAATCGTTTCAAATACCTGTTTGACATGAAAATAATGTACTAATTGTAAAAACTTAATGGCTACAAACACAGGTAGACATTTCTTCATGTTTTATCTTTTGACTGTGATGAACAAAGCCAAAAACGCTAACGCTAACGCTAGCGCTAGCAACGAATAGCTTGTGGTTTAGGGAAAAAAAGCTTTAGCTGTATTACATGTAGCGTAGGGAAACTTTCACATATGCTGTATGCATCGCGAACAGATCATTTATACAATTATCCCTTTGAGACTTGGACACCAAGTCCACCCACCTGCGTACAACCTTCACTGTCAAGCAGACTTTTGCGTTTTTACCGTTTACACTGGAATACGGCGGCGGAGCGTTTTTAAGATTTCCACTCTGGAGGATGGTTTCACTTTTTTGCGTTATTAAGCATCAAAAACGCTGTCGCCGTGTAAACGAAAGGCACATCCGATAAAATATTTTTACGTTTTCACCCGCGAGCGTTCTCGTGTAAACAGGGCCTTAATCGTTAACGATAAAAAGTTGAAGATCAAAAGTTGTATCATCTGTTAGCATTAGCATGCAAGTTAAAAAATGAGACCTGATTGAAACGTATTACCAAAATTTCTTCAAAAATTAAGCTTTTCGACATTGTTTACAAAGGGCTGTGAAACGATTAATCGCGATTAATCGCATCCAAAATAATTTTTTTTTACATAATAAATGTGTGTACTGTGTATAATTATTTTATACATAAATACGCACACATGCTTGTATAGATTTATACTGTATACAGATTTATATATAATTTATATTATTCAATTAAATTTTATTTGTATAGCTCTTTTCAAAATACATATTGTTTCAAAGCAGCTTTACAGACTTAAATATATTTTATATAATAACACATTTTTCTTAAATATATACATGTACGTGTGTGTATACAAAATCATTACACAGTACACACAAACTTTTATTTTGTATGCGGTTAATCACGATTAATCGTTTCACAGCCCTAACCCTGTGATTATTGAAAATGCAGTTGATAACTAATTACAGCCATTAGACCTAAAAAAAAAAATCGACATGTTAACAACATAAAAAAAAATGTAAAAAATGATTTTGGTGAAGTAAATACTAGTGGAAAAAACAATGTAATTTACCTGTACATGAAAAAGTTAGTTCAGGCAAGAATTAAAAAACTAAGTAAATTCCATATCAGTACTTAATCCAAGCGAGTAAAAATGAAAGTGTAAATATCAACTCAATAAAATTAAGTAAAAATGACTCAACTTTTCTGATACTGGGGTTCCCATCATGCACTGGACCTTGAATAATTAAAGAGGTTCATTTTTCACTGGTTTCCAGCTGTATTTACACTGTTTTATCATTGATTTTTGTTGTCAGTATAAGTAACTTGCCATTTTGTGACAGAGTAAATTTTTCGCTCAAAATGACACATTCAAACAAAAAAACGACCCATCAAATGTTACCGCCATTGTGTATTGTCTACCAAGTATTGAGGTCTTTCCATTCACGATGCATAACATCTGACATGATGTAATATAAATTACTTAGATGATCTAAGTTAAGCACATACTATAAATGACTAATAAAATTCAATATTATTGTTTTAGTGAAATGTAATGCAAAGGCAAAGGAAATCAATATTAATCAACCTTTTACTGTCAAAGTTAAAATGACTTATTCTCTGTAAAGTTTACTTAATTCCATATTCCAAGTAAATTTAACTTAAAGATTTCTTATTAAAGCTACAGATAAATATGTTTCGGTTTTTACTTGGCAAATCTTTGTAAATTTACTGGCATTTTCTGAGTGAAAAAAGTTGCCTAGCTTTTTTCAAGTAAATCATACTCCAATTTTTTTTCAGTGAAGTGACCTTGAAAGGTAAACTCCCGCCATGTCAACCCAGTAAACACAGTAAAATAAAACTCACATTATATGGTAAGGATACCAAAATCACTGAGTAAAAGCAGCCCTAACTCAAACATGAATTTAACAAAATTATGAACTTTATTATTTAAACCTTCCATTATACGTGCATTTGATTTTGCATTTAACTGAAGCTCCTTTACATTGGTTGTGCTGTAAACCTCCCTGAAGTTTAGTTTGCACTTTAAAATGAGCTAGCCAATCTCACAACATTATCATAAAAGCCAGCCGAGCTCCTATTTCTGAAAGATAAAGCGTCTCAAGACGTCTGCGTTTCATCACTGCCACTGAGAGTGATCTTAAGGCATCGTCCAGGCTGTCGTTACAGAAGTTAATTAAGAGAGAGATCAAACAGGCATGCTGTCAGCCGCCCCAGAGGTTTAATCAGACCTGAAGCCTGCTCAGACATGCTGTGACATGGCCGCCCTCGGCCCAGTTTACCCACGGTGATGGAGGGAGCGCTCTCGCCAGAAACTGACTTATTTCATAGTGTTGATGGCTTTACTATCCTTTTAAAGAACGAGTGGTCCGAGACTTCAATTTCTTTGAGCAAAACATACCTCTTGTGTTTTACCATCTCACAGTAACGTGCAAACAAAAGACAACGAGTCGCATCACAAAAGGCTTCAACTCCTAAATGAGTGTGAACTCCCTCAGAGAGCCGTGTGATCTCAACAATAGTGGCGTTTCCGTCGAGAACATGCCTTGAGACCCTCAGTGTATGAGGGGTAACGCAGCTGTTGTGTCCATCAACACGTCTCCTGTGGAGCTCTGCTCGCGTCTTTCACTTCATCAAACAAAATAGTTTTTAGAAAAAACAACACCACAGAAATTCGGTCAGAGACGACAGCTGGCAACGCCGCATCTTGACCTGACGTGAGCTTGAAGTATGCAGACGGCAAGATTTAACAAGATAACAAGAATCATTACTCTGATGGGGGGGCAAACAATGTCCATATTATATTTCACTTCCACACAAAAACTGACTTTCAGGACCATTAAGGCCGTGATACTGAATCATGACAATACCACTGTAAAAAAAAGTTGCTGCCTTAAATTAAAGGGATAGTTCACCCAAAAATGAAAATTCTGTCAGTAAATACTCACCGTCATGTTGTTCAACCCCGTAAGACATTCGTTCATCTTCGTAAGAAGATTAAATCTGAGAGCTGGATCACTCCTCCATAGGCTTCTTCAGGGATTGAAACTTGTTCCCCGAAAAGTTATTAAAGACAAGGGCTGTCAAACGATTAATCGCGATTAATCGCATGAAAAATAAAAGTTTGTGTTTACATAATATATGTGGGTGCACTGTGTATAATTATTTTAATCGCGATTAATCGTTTGACGGCCCTAGAATAACTTTTCAGGGAACAAGTTTCAATCCCCTAGAAGCCTATGGAGGAGTGATCCAGCTTTCAGATTTAATCAGAAATATCTTAACTCATGTTCAGAAGATGAACGAAGGTCTTATGGGGTTGAACAACATGAGG
Organism: Pimephales promelas; assembly: GCF_016745375.1. The sequence goes on from NW_024121821.1 coordinate 2,623,756, forward strand.
GTGAGTAAATACTCACAGAATTTTCATTTTTGGGTGAACTATCCCTTTTTTTTACAGTGTGTATTGTCAATCACGATGCATCACGATGATTTTCAAAATATATTACACAGGAGCCGTAACTTATCAATTTGCAACAAGAATATTTTCATACTCGTAAAGCGTGTTCAGACCTTTATTTTGAAATAGTAATGAACATGAAAAATCATGAAAAAAAGGTAGAAACCTCAGTTTGTTTTCATGACAAAAGTTCAAAAGATTGCATCCATTCAATTATTTTAGAAAAAAATGTTTTAAATATTTTAAAAAAAGCTATAACGCACATGCATGTTCTTTGTATGCGTTTCTTAGAGGTTCAAAATCCGCCAAACTTCCCATACTACTTCTGAATAGGATGTCTACTTCGTAAATTGTATAATAATTGTGTAAATGAGGAGTCAGATCACTCAAAACGCATATGGAAATGGAGGCGCCCTTATATGGGCAGTAATGGAGTCTGGTTGTGCCCTAGTGGAAGCGTTCGGTACTGCGCCCAAACAAAATCTCACAGAAAGCTCATTTTTTGAGATATCAACCTAAAATTTTAAACACAACTTGGTTAGATTTTTGGCTTTGATTTTTCTGCAGTTTTAGAGTAGCCCAGGTTTTGAAAATATATATATTACATAAAATATGAAGAATTAATTTTTTACATTGTACATTTCCATAAACTCAAACTTCTATAATTTTTTTTTTTTCGGTTTCACTTTCTTAATTTATTTCACCTCGACAAAAATCTGCCAAATGTCCTCTTTAAAACAAGCCCAATCTTACATCTATATTCCAATTACAACCATTTAAGTTGGAAATGTGCATTTCCATGTCTATTAAAAAAAGGGGGTGACAGTTAACAGGTTAATAGTATAAGTACCGCTTTTAAAATTAGTACTGCATTTAGGCTGATTTATGCTGATAAATATTGTGTGTGAAGTCCATACAGGATGATTTTACCGAGATCACAGTATTCTTTGCATTACGATAATGAGAATTTAAGGAAACATTGTCATGAAAATACTCTTAAATTACAAAGCAAAAAAACTTTACTTCATACAGAAAATAAGCAGAATTTGGATTGAAATCAAATCCCTGACCAGGACAGGTTCATTATTTTAGGACTAGCTTTTTAAAATAATACATTTTGCAACAAATGGAAGCCAAGTACTTATCTGGGTATGAGTGATTATGAAATATCTTAAATATAAATGTAATAAAAAAATATGCCTGAAGTTCAGAGCCAGAGCCGAGCTACAAATTTTACACAATTATCACTCTTTACAAGGATCCGAGTCAAATTTGGTCAAATCCTTCAAGTTGATTCTGACTAAAACTCTATGAGCACCAACAAAAACAGTTTTAAGGAACTAAGTCATCTCATTCATAATTTATGAGACATTGTTTTCCCTTTTCTCCCGTTGGAGTGACGTTTAAAAAGACCATGTAGTAAATGATTATGATAATATGATCAAGACCACAAAACAAATGAGAATTTAGAATATTTTACGGGAAAACATCTAATAAGATGGACTTAGATAAAGGGGTCCCCAAACAGCCATAATGAGCCTCGCACCTCAGCGCTGCATCGCGGGGGACACGTCTTTCCCAGACGGGCCTCCATTAGCATGAGAAAGACAGGAGATGGATCCCCTTCGTCCCCGAGATCAAGCAGAGCCCTCAAGTACCTGTGAAATGTTTCGCCCCTCCACCCTTTTATCTCTCCAGTCTTCATGCAAATGCTGCCGTTTCTTCACTGGCCCCGGGGCAGTTCCTCCTCGCTCCAACAATGAGCACGGCCCATCTCCATCACGGGCCAACAATGAAGCAGATTACAACTGGATTCCTGTGATAATAACTGAAGAACCCTAATGGGGATTTCCATGGGATCCCAAGTCCAACACTTTTGGAAAGCACAGTCCCAGGCCATTCCCGATACGACTAATGTCCCGTAAAAGAACTTCTTAAAAGATTTTAAAACTCCAGTTACAGGACATTATTAACCATGTCAGCGGTATTCAAGCGGCGGACTGGGTTTCATCCAGACCACTGCACATAATTGCGGCATTTTACCGTTTCTACAGTGTAAAGTCGATCTTTCGGAGCCAAACGCGCTTCATTCAAGCCTTATCACAGTGAGCGTTGTCTCCCTCTCCCGATAAAGACGTAAAGAGCGGTTATTAACAACACTAGCACTGCAGAAAACGAGATCGCATTATTTCTATCCATCATAAAGATGACTCTGTTTAACTCGACCAGATTTGAGACAAGTTAACGTATGGCGCATTTAGACATTTTTTCCTTATACATTTAGTGTTATTAAACCACATATTCAGAGCATTTCATAATAAAAAAATCAATTTGAAATTAATTTTTGGTCTGTTTTATCTTACCTCAAGGGCATCCAAGATGTAGGTGTCTTTGTTTCCACAGTATTTTCAATTTTGATATTTTTAGGTCAAACCGTTCTTGTCTGTCAGTCATATAATGGAGGTCTATGGTCACCACCTCAAAGAGCATGCACAGAGAAGTCCAGATTAAACATGATTTAATGACTCGTAAATGTAAGTACACATTGATGGCCTAAGACACGAAACGAGCGGTTTGTGTGAGAAAACGAACGATCGAAGTGCCCGCGCCCTCAGATCACTTGGACGTGGCTGTGATTACAAGAGGTAAACGATATAAATACTGTTCGTTTTCTCACACAAACCGCTCGTTTCGTGTCTTATGTGTATTTACATTTACGAGTCATTAAATCATGTTTAATTTGGACTTCTCTGTGCATGCTCTTAGAGGTGGTGACCATAGACCTCCATTATATGACTGACAGACAACAACGGTTTGACCTAAAAATATCAAAATTGAAAATACAGTGGAAACAAAGACACCTACATCTTGGATGCCCTTGAGGTAAGATAAAACATATCAAAAATTAATTTCAAAGTGAACTATCCCTTTAAGTTCCCGTTTGTTTTTAGTAGTTTAAGTGCAAAACATATCTAACGTTTTTATATTCATTCCCATTTGGGAGAAATCCAATATTTATTTTGGTAAATATTGGCAAAAATTCTTAGAATTCTTCATTCTTTAATGACTATTTTCAAAGTTTAAGATATTTTCTTAAAGGGGTGATTGAAATGTGTAATAGATACAAAAAAAAAGTTTTTGGACTTCCGCTGGGAAGGAAATGTAAGAGACCGGACCTCTTTGGAAAGTTTAATTGAACACCCGTGTGCCACATGCAATTGCAAAAGAGCACCAGATTCAGAAGAACTTTTCGTTTATCCAGTAAGAACTTGAACTGGAATTGATTATGATAGGATCTCCAGAAGAAATCCTTTGAACACGCAAGCATTTCCTCTTGTTTTTCCATGAACACTCCTGTGGCCACGTCTCACGGGTTCAATTAATCAAGAAATCTCTGTTTCAGCGATGGGTCACTCCACAGGACAGCGTGTACCCAGTTTTATGGTCCCCAGAAGAAGAGCTTCAGGACTAACATCTCACACCTCCCCTAAACTCCCTCAAGATAAACTACACGCTCCAGCCATGCATATTTCATTACGGGCCACACAGATGGGATTGTTCTCTCCTGGACGAGTCAAGCCAAAAGTTAACATCTCACACAACTCTTGGTTTTTCTCTGGAATGAGTTCATTCATGCTGTGCACTATTTTACTTGCCTTAAAGTCTAATTAAAATTCAAGAAGTCCAAGTGGATGCAATTGATATTCAGCTCATGTTGATAGGCGTACTACAAGTACAGATAATAAGACCAGACCCATTTCGCCTTTCTTGGTCTCCTTTTATAGACTATTATGCTAATGTTATTTTACAGGCCTCTGGAGCCCTTACTGTACTCGAGCTTCTGGGAAAGGAGGGTGGATTGGTTAATTCATCTACAAGCATCGGTGTTATTTAGGTCACATTGAAACATATTTCTGAGCTTTGCAAACACAATGACTGGAAAGTCAGTGCAAAACGCTCACGTTAAATCTAGATCCAAGTCTGAACGCAACTAAACTTCGCGTAATAGTTTGACGTCTAATAACTTTTCAAACATTCGGAAAAGAAGTCAAGTTTCTTCAAACATGTTGACCTGTGTGGGAAGTAGGACAGCAGCGAAACGCCGATGGAGAGATGATACTTTGTGGCTTACCTTCGCCGATCAGAGTGAGCGCCAGGAAAACAGCCTCGGCGTGTGCGAGTCCGCGCTCGCGTCTCCTCGTCCGTAAAGCCATGGTTGCAGAAGTCGACAAACGCGACGGGTGTGAATTAAAGGCTCAAAAGTGAGTGTGTGTGTGTGGAAATTATGCGGTTGTGGGTTGTTGTTTAAAGGCTAAAATCCAGTTAGTCCTCGCGGCGAGTCTTTCAGGAGTTTCCCTCTTCAGTTTGGAGCTGTTGCGGGTTTGGCTGGATGTGTCAAGAGCTCCATGCTGAAATGAGCAGAAACCTCCTGGAAATGGAGACAAAGAGCCCCTCACACCGTGTGCTGGAGCCCGTGCTGCTGGGGGTTTGTGTGAGAGAACAGGAGTCGTGTTTCTCTCTCCAGTGGGAGTGGATGGGAAGGTGGGTGGGCTTTACCCGGGCTCGAGGAAGGTAAGTGGAAACCAGTAACACACATCACTGATGGGAAGTTAGTTTCACTCGGTTCAAAACATCTTATATTTAAGCATTACTAAATAGTGCGGTTTATTAAAAAGAATGCAGCTGGTCTGAAATAGCTATAATTTGTTCTTCTTCACAATGACTGCCATCTATTGGCGGATCCATTCATTGGTTTCCAACTACGGTTTCCAACGGCAGCAGCTGACGTGCACGCGCAGACCTCACGTGCACGCGGCGCGCAGCTCACGGTGACGTCACGTGCACTTTCTGAACGAACTGAAAATTGCACTCAGATTACATAAATGTAAATTTTCAGGTCTAAAACCACTTTTCAGTGTCATGTTTATTGAAATACAACATTACTTTGGGACTATCTCTGACTTGTGTACCAATAAGGCTTTAAAAACAACTGAAATATGCAACTCTTTTAATCTTTTCCTTTGAAATGTATTTTTTTTCTGATTAGTTAGCCTATATACCTTGTCTTATAGCCTTTTTTGTATTTTTTTCTGTTTATCTGTTCTACATTGTGATTGTTTTCTTTGAAAATGTTTTAATAAAAAAACTTGAGCCAAATAAAATCAAATATGTAAAATGTTTTTCAGGGGGGAAAAAATGAGAAATTATACAAGTTAGATCCCTCTTTCTTGTAGATATTGTAGATAGTTTTTTTTTTTTTTTATTTCTCCTGTAATCTCATACTGGAATAGATTATTTAAAAAATTAAATTGGGAAAAGATTTGGTCCTTACCACAAAAATATTTTTTAACAAATAAAGTAAAAGAAGTATCTTCAAAATAATAAATAAATGTTACCCTACTAAATATTTCATGATTACATGTAAAAGTAATATTGACACATTGATGCTCATTTTGTCAAGTTCACACAGAAACTGTTTGTTTATCATTTATTTTGGTCATGTTTCTATACTAAACAATTATGGGAAAATATTGGCAATATCCAGCAAGATATTTCAGTAACCTTTAAAGACATTATTTTTTTGGAGACTTTGACTCTGATCCCATTAAAAAAGCCTGCTTTGTTACTAATTTAATTTATTTTATTGGCAAATTTTAAATGTAAATTCACCAACAAACCTTTTTTTTTTTTTGAAAGAATTTGAAATACCATCTCATCCTCCGTAAATAAGAAAGCATTAAAAACATTTTTATTTTGTAATGACTTTAATTTGTTTAGACCTACTCTAAATTATGTATAAAATATCTTGCCCTCTTCACCCTTTTTTTCTAATTTATTGTAATTTATTCGTTGTTTAAGATAATTACACATTCCTAACTTATTTTCTCATCCTGTTTAGATGACACTGTACATATTGTTGTTATATTTTGTACAGACATGTTTGCAGTTTTGTTACAGAATTGTATGATTGTCATCTGTTTTGTTTGTAAGCTTTAAAAAAAATTGCACTCAGATTAATTTTCCTGTCACACCTACAGAATTTGCCATCGCTTTTGATGCTATTAAAGCTTTTAAGAGCTAAAACGATATAAATACTGTTCGTTTTCTCACACAAACCGCTCACTTCGTGTCTTAAGCCATCAATGTGTACTTACATTTACGAGTCATTAAATCATGTTTAATTTGGACTTCTCTGTGCATGCTCTTTGAGGTGGTGACCATAGACCTCCATTATATGACTGACAGACAAGAACGGTTTGACCGAAAAATATCAAAATTGAAAATACTGTGGAAACAAAGACACCTACATCTTGGATGCCCTTGAGGTACGATAAAACATACCAAAACTATGAACTATCCCTTTAATACGGCAACTTTGAGAAAGAATCTATCTTTATAAATCTATTACTTCTCCTAGCAAAATGTCATATTCATAAGTGTAAATCTTCCAATCATAAGCCATTATTTGAAGTCAACTACAACTACAAAGTTAGTTGTAGGCCCTTGTGCTCAATAGGATGAAACACTGATATATTTAGTCTTTTCTTGTGAATATATTCAGAAGTTTTGGTCTAACTATATTTAAACCCTTTATTTTTTGCCCAATCTTTTCATGTAAATGATATAATTTGTTACACACTTCCAAGTATATAATCCACATGTACAATTTATTAATATTATTTTTATTTACCCATAAACAGAAGTTTTCAGGCTCACTTCCTATACTCTTAATGTGGACTCACTTCTCAAATCTTTTTGGTTTAACCAGTAAAACAAATGTGACAGATTTTTGAAACAACATGAGAATTTTTGTAATGATCCTATTGATAAGGTTTAGCTTTCCTCCGCCTACACTGTAAAAATGAATATGCTTTATCTAATCAAAACAAATGTGGCAAAAGATTACAAGAAATATTATTAAATAAATGCAACAAATTAGATTTGAGTAATCATCATTGTAATCAAATTAATTCCTTAAAAGTTAACCATTTCAAATGAGTAAAACTTACAACAACAGCAACAACAAAAAAAAAAAAAAAACATAAATTGAAGTCACCATTATGGTGATCAGTGTTTGTTGTAAAATGACTGTTTTCTCCTTCAGTGATTCTGCTTGTTATCATCAGATGTCTTCAATGATGGCAATATAAAATAAAGAGTTCTTAATTAATCGTTGACGTCTGTCTGTTAGTGAGATATTTTTGTTACATTTTTAGTGTAAACCTTTCTCATTTTAAATGGTTAACTTTTAAGGAATAATTTGATTAATTATTACTCAATTCTAATTTGTTAAATTTATTTAATAATATTGCTTGTAATCTATATAATCTTGTAATACATTTACAAATGTATTTTTTTTTTTTTTTACTGTTTGTTTAACTATATATATTTAAATATATTTTCATTTATTTGACTCATTCACAAACTCACATGTATATTGGATCCATGTATTCGCTCTTAAAGTGACAGCAGCCTATTTTTCTGCTGCAGAAAATCACTCATTGCTCTTGACTGAATAACTTTAGTAACTTTAATAAGGATCAATCTATGTTATTTTATCATTTATATTTGATTACTTTATTCAGTGTCTCTACCTGAAAACTCAGCTCTAATTTACGGTAATTACGACATGGCGTTAACACAGCATGTATATGTTTAGTGTTGCATTTTACACTCAGGGTTCAGAAAACATTGGGGATGTTGCAATGCATGGAAAAGTTATGTAATAAAATGTTTAAAGCACATAAAATGTCTCTGGTTAATCTCTGCATACAGGCTTAGAATGGCAAATCCTTCATTGAGACACATTTTGGAAACTACAGACAGACAAATACATGGACATGGACGTGTAAATACGTCTTTTCGAAGCAGGCGTACCGAGTATAATTAATATAGTCTAAACATGCTCACCACAAGTTTGGTCTTTCAGTTAACCAACACCTCCACAACAACTACACACAATTTATAGTTTTTATTGGTATAAATGTATTCAACTTTGTATATCTTTGTACTGTTAATAAGCTCAGACAGTGCTCTATAAGTAAACTTTTTTAGTATTATTACAGGCTTGATGGGGAGAGTGCGAGTTTTAAAGTACTTTAAGACAAGGCAAAATCCATAGCACAAGCTAAGCCGTCAATGTTACAAAAGCAATGAGTCATGTAAAAGAATATGCTAAACACATTGCGCGGATGTACAACATGACTTAAAACACAACAATGAAATACACGAAGTAAATGCCGTTTCGTCCTTGAGACCATAATGGGACTAGAGCCAGGCCGATATTAGGCATTTTACAAACTAGCGGTATCGGAAGTTATAATGGCCGATAAATGAATATTTTAAAATAAAATAAAAATGGATGAAACACGCTTCAACCATGTCATGTTGGCGTGTTGGAGTTGTATAAGTTTGTCCACCAGAGGGCACTCTATACCATCCCTGGCCTGTTGGCAACACTCGTTTATAACGCGCAACACATTCTAGCTAACCACAAAGCTAGCTAATGCCACTATCATCAATGGAATTTAATGAGCTTTGTTAATTAATTAATGAGCTTTGGTTCCTCCTCTGTTCTGTTGCGACAATAAAAGAAACAAGTTTCTTTTTAAAATGCATTATCATATTATTTTAATTAAAACTATACATAACTACAAATAACTAATGTTAGGGAAATCTGTTAATGTTTTGTTGTGCGTTCCTGAAAAAAATATCGGCCGATATATCGGATTTTAAAACCAACAAATATTTGTATCGGTATCGGCCTTCAGATCCTTTATCGGTCGGGCTCTAGATACAACACTGCTGCAAAGGTAGCGCTTGTCCCCTTACAGCGGATCACGTGGTCCCATTCATCTATAGATATATACTATACTTCTAGACTGCATCTGAAGAAAAGAGATACCCGTAAAAAACACAACGCCACGCTGTTATCCACTGTTTAGATTTAAACTGCACTGCTAATATCAAAGTAACAAATCTGATTGGCTTGTCAGATAAAAACAGAGAAGTTTTAGTGCTCTGATTGTCTGGTAAATTTTTGATAGTCCGTTACACAAAGTACAAAAGATCGTATTTTACAATAGTCTTCCAACACAGAATATAAACGGCTACTTACAACAACAATAATCCTAAATAAATAAGTATTGAAACTTAATATAGCTGAAAATACAGCTTTTTTTTAATTAACTAAAATGTTTCGCGCAACATATATTGCAAATAAGAAGCTATTAAAGCCATTAACGCGGTTTTAGGGCACTATGGAAAACATTATTTTCTGTGATGAAACAAAATGAAAGTAAATTCAAGTAGTGTAAAACTTTACAATCAAGCATAAACGAGAGGAAGCGTAATGAACCGTCTTCAACCCCAGGTAGCACAAATGTTTCTCTGTGTTATTCAAGTTTTAAGTTTCCCCCGCTGATTTTGCTCAGCAATCCACGCGCGGAGCCTCGGTGCACTGCTATACGTGTATGATCTGCAATATCGATTAAAAACAAGTGTCTTCTGCATCACACTCACAACAACACAAAAGAATAAGGGTTTTGATTATGGCTTGATTTCGAGATGTTCACAGGCCGCGGCGGATGAACCAGATCTCGTTCCTGCGCTGGGGCACGCCGGGGTTCTCGTACGTGGCCACCATGTAGCGGTTCTGGAGGACGTCCTCGGACCGGCCCAGGAGCTCCCAGAGCACGGCGATCTGACGAGAGATGGTCTCCTCGGTGGTGGTCCCGTAAAACACCCTGCGACAGAAGTAACTTTCAGCTAGAGTATGTTTCTGGAAGAAAATCGCATCACGGTCCAGCTTAACCCTTTAGCTGTCACACCCCCCTTTTTTGAGAATGGGGAAATGCACTTTTCAAACTTAAATGGTTCAAGAATGCTTTGGAATATATATACCCAACTTTGGTCTTGTTTTAAAGATAACACTCAGTAGATTATTGCTGAAGTGAAAACACTTCAAAAAAGGAAAGTATGAAAAAGTTATGGTCGTTTAAATGTACAGTGAATCAAATATACTGTACTATATATTTTTTATTTTATATAAAATATATATTTTACTAAATATTTTTACTCTAAAATTATTATAAATTCGAAGCCATAAATCTGCTCCAAATTTGAAGTTGATATCACAAAAATGTAAGTTCCCATGAGATTTTGTTCAGGCGTAATACCAAAAATAGCCACCAGGTGCAATTGAATTTAGTTGTATGCATTCTGTCTTAACAAATTAATACATTTCTGTCCAAATATCAAATTTGGGACCTTGAGACACAGACCTTTCTGACAATATGTGTTTTGTTGAGATTAGAAAAGGTTGAACATAAATTATGAAATATAATGATGCCCAAAAGGGGAGGAGCCTGATCAAATAATTTAGAGTACCGCTTCTATGGTAACGCAACGTTCAATTATAAAACGGTTTTCACAGGATGAATTCTGAGTTTGTAAGCTTTCAAATGATACCTAAAATATGTGATATAATAAAAAAGGCGATAAAAAAAGATATTATATTTTAGAGGATAATATATATTATAATTTTTAGAGGATAATATTATATTAGAATTTTTTATTGAAAAATACTAGATTATATGTTTTATTATGAACTTTTGGCATGAAAACCCAAAGTTTCGATTATTAAAGGTGTGTGCGTCGACTTTTTGTGACAAAGGTCAGAACTCCTGTTATGATGCAGATTTTTTTGAGGCGAACTCTTGTCAAAAAATTATTGGTTACTCTTCTTACATAATTTTTAGCAAAAAACAGCAGTCTTAGACCTTTCCAACGATATATAGCTTGTCATGACTAGATTAGGATTTAATAGTAATATAGTGAAGTAAAGTTAGGTATGGTTAGGTAGGTATGATGTATGGTAAAAAAGTTATTAATTTAGTTCATTATTTAGTTCATTTATATATATATATATATATATATATATAAATGAACTAAATTAATATATATATGTATATAAATGAACTAAATTAATAACTTTTTTACCATACATTTTTTTTCACTTTTTTACCATAATATATATATATATAGCCGCTCTCATCCCCCAGCTCAGTTCTCATATAATGGTGTCGACGCAGCAGATCGGTGATGTAGTTGAATGTTGAATGAAATACCTGGATATGACTCGGATGGAGTCGCGGTGGACGATGCTGATGTCCGGGTCCGTTGGTTGAGGCGGTCTGGCCTGGAACTCAGCGGGGAGATAATAGGCCGTCAGCACTTCCTTCATAAAGGTGCTGCCATCATCCACCAGTGTGATCTCATTCACAACAGGCACCGACATGCCGAGGTACCGCCCTGGACACAGAGACCACCCTAGTACTGCATGTTTGGACTAAACTATAATAGTGAGATTATTTTGACAAAAGAATTCAACTGCATCTGCCCTTTGTAGAGGAGTGATCACACAATTACTACAGTGAACCAACTCAAAGAATAGTTTCAAGTATTACAGGTTTATCCAAACATTCCCATAAGTGTTCATTTTCTGCACTTTCTGGCTGTACCCTTCTCTGTGTGTGTGTGTGTGTGTGTGTGTTCACCTGTTGAATTCTCCTTGCAGATGAAGCGCATGAGCTGCATGAATGCATTGGAGATGCTCTGCTCATACATCATATCAGCTTTACTGACACATGCCCATTTCCCGGCAGGATACACTCTCTCCTCGTACAGCACCTCGCCGAGCTGAAACACAACCACCGTCAGCAGATATGCGTCATTATTTTAAATACATCATTAAAAAAGCTATTTTAATATATATTTATGTAAAATTGTAATTCAAAAGTGATCAAAGCTGTATCAAAGTCTTCAGAGTCACATGATCCTTCAGAAATCACTCTAATATGAGGATTTCATGATCAAGAAATATGATTATTAATAGTGTTGAAAACTGTTGATTTTAATAATCTATTAGTAAATGCTGAAATTAAGTTTTGTTAAACTTAATTTCAACATTGAAATGTTGGGTGTTGATTTTTTATTTTTTTTTAATTATTTACAAAATTGAGTTTTGTAAATGTTGAAATTAAGCTTAGTTAAAAATTAACATTAACTAAGATTAATAAATGAAATAATATAGTTAATTAATGCTAACAAATTAAACCTTTATGTAAAGTGTTAACAAAAAAAAAAAATCATACTATCCCCAAACTTTTGTACTGCAAGTTGTTTTTAAGTCAACAACTCTTTCTTTCTGTCTTTCTTTCTTCAGTCGAAAAGAAATTAAGGTTTTTGATGAAAACATTCCAGGATTTTCTCCATATAATGGACTTCAATGGGAACCAAACGGTTCAATGTCCAAATGAGAGTTTCAGTCCAAACTGTTCAAAGGGCTTTAAACGATTCCAGATAATAAATAAGGGTCTTATCAAGCGAAATTAAATCAAAATGAACAAATCTTTTTCCGAGTCAATTCGTTCGTTTCGTTTGTTGAATGAACCAAATGACACGAAAAAAGATTCGAACAGGAGAGTCACGAACGCAGAGCAGAGCAAGGCGAGCATTTGAGCTTATAAAACTTAAACTTCAGTGTTTCCTCTACATTCATTCTCCCGTGGCGGGCCGCCACACTTAAAATCCTCCCGCCACGGCTGCAGCTTCTCAGTGACGTCCGATATTCTGCATAGTATTATGTTATTTTGTTAAGCCCCACTAAAGGCATAAAAAACTTTGTAAAGCACAATCAAGTTTTCACCCTATATTCCAAGACTTCTAAAGTCATTGTATAATGTGTAATTTTAGTCGCTAAGTTAAAGTTAACGGAAAGTCATCTCGCCTCAGTCATTCTTCATTCAGAATTCACACAACGCGTCGCGTTCGTTTGCGACACGACGACACTCTCTTCAAGGTCAATATCTAGTCAATATTTATTTGTAGATAAAGCATAAAGTAGATGGTTTTCATAAAATGACTTTATCTTGCTGGAGTGGAGTTTAGGCTATTGCCCTTTCACATTTCCTTCTCCCGGGTGTATGTGAGATTACAGCATAGAGTCGAGAGAGTGCTATTGTTCTTCATGCGCACTAAAATTTAAAACTGTTAAAAGAAAAAGCTCAAAAAACTGTTGCATATAGAATACACTAAGCATTAGTGCTGCACGATTAATCAAATCGCAATCTCAAACCTATGCAATTATATAACGCAAAATGCCGCGATTTTATATGAAATAAACAAATTAGGGCTATTAACGCAGCATCTCTTCATTTTTGTCATCCTTTGACTAGTGTTACACGATCCCGCTCTTATTCGTGCAAATGCCTTTTCGCATTTTGCACGACAAGAAGTGAAAAGCTGCCTGTGAATGCCCTAAATGAGACTCGCAGAAAGACGCGCGCCATAATGCGCATGCACTGACGCGTGCCAGAATACAGTTCTCTTTCGAGCTTGAACGAACAATAGCACACACAAGTATGCCAAAATGTCGTTTTGTCGAGTATCTTCATAACGTAAGAAAAGTCTTATGGACGAAAAGAGTTGTGCTATGAGGCGCATGTGAGATCCGCGTCTCGGCAACGGGTTCTCTTAAAGCGCCAGCAGCGAAAAAAGCGTTCTGTCAGTAAAGTTAAAAGAACAAAGGGAAATTAGAAAATTACTCACTGATCTTGACTAAAGAACTTTTGTAGCTTTAATAAGGATTATTCTATATATAATTTATAATTCATGCAGCGCAGACTGTTTGATAACTTTATTCAATTTCTGTATCCTACCTGTTAAGACAGGAAGAGCACAGGTAAATATGGTTTTTATTATGGGTTTATGTGGGGATTGTTTGAAGTTCACTTAATTTAAAAGTTGTTAAAAAATTTTTTAGCCTAATAATTTTTTTTTAAAAAGTTGATAGCTTTCACTGTAATGATGGTTTGGTTGGTTTATTGATCATTATAGGTGTTATCAATCATTTAGTTGTTGTTTTTAGTTTGAGTTGAGAAATAAACATTAATACACAGAATGATCACTAAGCTGTGTGTGCATTTTACTTTAGAACCAAGCAAGTTGGACTCATGAAAGCATTTTATTATATCGGAATCGCATATCACAATTGCAATATTGACCTCAGTAATGGCAATATGACATTTTCCCCAAATCGTCCAGCCCTACTAAGCATATTATAGATGTAATCCCTTCGATGTTCTTTTCAATGTGAAGCGTTGCGTGCTGTGACTTGGTGTTGCTTCAAGTGCATCATTCTGCACACGCGATGCGCATGATCGATTATAATACTTTGGGGAGACAAGGGGGCGTGGCCTAAGTGAAAATATCAGCACCCCCAACCCCCCCCCCCCCCGCCGGGGGAAATGGGCCTGCCCCCACAGCTTGGAAAAATCCTAGAGGAAACACTGAAACTTTGTGATTTATTTATTAAATGAGCGATCGTTTCGCTTGATAAGACCCTTATTCATCGTCTGGAATCGTTTAAAGCCCTTTAAACAGTTTGCACTGAAACTGTCTTTTGGACCTAGAACCGTTTGGTTCCCATTGAAGTTCATTATATGGAGAAAATCCTGGAATGTTTTCATCAAAAACCTTAATTTCTTTTCGACTGAAGAAAGAAAGACATGGAACTACTCCTTTAAGCCCGTTCACACTAATAATGATAACTATATCAGCGCATGAAATTGATCTGTTTATTTGAACAGTTGTGTCGTCTGCAGCTTTAAATGCTCGAGCTCATTACAGCAGGGTGAATTCTGATCGGATTCATGTCATGATTTGTGTTCAGATATTCTACAGATCATCTCTGATTCCTTTCAAAGTGGAAATGTTGCAACTTCCCATGTTTTGTCCATGAGGATCCCACCTTCTCGTGTCTGGAGATGCTGACGAAAGGCACTTGCTCTCGTTCTGAGCTCTGGTTCCTCCTCGTCATCTCCTCAATGGGTCCTCTCATCTCTATACAAAAACCAGATTAGATTCTCTGATGATGTCACACTGGGAAACTGGTCAGTGGGCTGTGGGACAGCGTGTCGTACCTCTGGGAACAGACACGTGATGTGTCCTTCCTACGGCCTGCCAGTGGGCGTACATTCGGTCCTGCTCCCCGTCATCCATTGGTTCAGAGCTGTCTGTGATGTCATCATCCACCTGCTCATCATCAAGTCCGTCAAGATCCTCAATAGAGATCAGAGCCATTGTCCAAAATGGCACAGCGAGCGACTGCGAATCGGGAAGCTCTGAAGACGGAAAACAAACTCAGATTCTCTCATATGAAGGGAGGGATATTGGTTTCAATATTAAATCATCAATCTGCCAGTGTTGACTTGCTCTTGATGTATATACACACACACACACACACACACACACACACATATAGGCCTACATCCATACATCCATAGGCCCATACATATAATAATACGCTTTTCTCTTTCCATTACTGTTAAACTATCATCGCTGAGGCGGTATATGTTATGTTATGTTATGTTATGCTTTGTATTTTATCCTTGTGTTTTTTTAGTTATTTTGTTAGCACATTGGTCAACTCTGGTTTTAGTAAATAGTGCTATAAATAAAATTGCCATTGTCACTAGCATATCATGTTGGTGGTTTAGAAATCATGTTTTAATAAAAACATTAGCAATATCAGAGTTTAAACGACCAGCAATCAATCGTTGAAACAGAAAGCACAAATACGAAATAAACAAAGACGGCTGAGGTTTCATTCACATGCATAAAAACACAAGTGTGAGACGACTGTCGGGTAAATGACACTGAGATGTGCAACAGATGGACGACAAACTGGGAAAAACGCGACCCTCCCCTTACAATTGTTGAATGCACTTTGTTCATTAATTTAGCACCCAGCTTGCCCAGTAGGCGGAAATGTAAACATTATTTTAAAAACAATGACGCCCGGTGCAAATATCACACACACGTCAAACATTTCCGATATATCAAACCGATGGTGTGTGTTGTAGTCTAATATTTACCTCAACGTATTATAACGATAATAAAGAATGACCTACTTACCCAGCAGACACAACAAGCGCACGACAGCTCAAGCGCTGGGGATTGCAGAGCGCCTCACTGCGCATGCGCGGAGGAGGGTCCAGTCGAGCGCTGCTCTCATGTTTGCAAACACCATTTTCTACTTCCATTTTCACGTGTTCCTACCTATGGTTCCTACTGTAGCCTACTGGGTCTTCTGTGGGATAGGCCACACAGGAGGGACCATACAGGTCCAGCTAAACTAGCCCAATGGAAAATAGGCCCTTGACCACATCCCAAATCAATAAAAAATACATATTTTGCAGTCAATGTTATATAAAAAGAAAACCACTATTGTAGTGATCATAAACAGCTCAAAGGCTCTCTACCAGTGGCACCTACGTCAAACAAATTAAAGGGATAGTAGACCCAAAATTAAAATCCTGTCATTAATTTTAGCTACTCACCCGATCATGTCGCTCCTACGGAAGCGTAATTAGGAAGCAAAATCGACTCTTTTTCTGAATAACAAGTTAATTTCTCAGAATTACGAGGATTTTTCATGGAAAAAAGTTTTAGCTCTGTTTTGTGAATTAATGACTTGATTATCTCAAAAATTAGGAGTACATTAATTCATAAAACAAGAGCGATTTTTAAAGAAAAATATATCTCATAATTCTGAGATAATTAACTTGTTATTTCAGAAAAACAGAGCAAAAACTTTTTTCCATGAAAAATGATCTTGTAATTCTGACATAATTAACTTGTTAATTCAGAAAAACAGAGCAAAAACTTTTTTTTCCAAGAAAAATGATCTTGTAATTCTGAATTAACTGGTTTATTCAGAAAAACAGAGTCGATTTTGTTTCCTCGAGTTAATGCAATACGCTTGCGTACACTCCAAACCTGTAACACTTCTGTTCATCTTCAGAACACAAATGAAGATATTTTAATGAAATCTGCAAGATTTCTGTCCCTCTGTTGACACAGCTATGCAACTAAAAATCATAGAGATCGTAAAACTAATCCATATTCATTGAGCGGTTTAGTCCAAATTTTCTAAAAAAAGGCTAGATCCCTTTATTTGATGAACAAATTGAATTTAATCTTTTATTCATATTATCAACTCACACATCAGTTGTGGTAAACGGAAGACATTAAGAGAGAGAGAGAGAGAGAGAGAGAGGGGGGGGGGCGCTGTGGAGGTGCTGTGCATCTCTCTCTCTCTGAATAATTAATTCAAATAAATGCGATATTCATTCATTAAACGCTTAGCGTCAGGCGTTTTTTGCCTCCACGTCGCGCATTAAAATCATTTTATGCACAGCTAGCCGTGGGTTTATGGAAAGCCAAATGGTTCACATTTCGCCACTTTCCAAACGCGTTATGGGTTACCCAGATAGCAAACTGACATTGAATCAACGTGGAAATATGACATCGAAACAACGTTGATCTGACATAGTTTTGCTCATCGAATTAACGTTGAACCAACGTCAGACGCGTCATTCTTTCAAAACTAACGGAAAATCAACTTAAAATCAACGCGTTGTTTCAACGTTATGAAAGCAAACCAATTTTCGATTTCATTTAGCTTTGAAGAATGCCGCGTCTGACGTTGGTTCAACGTTAATTCGATGAGCAAATCAACGTTGTTTCAATGTCATGAGAGACGTCGTTTCCACGTTGATTCAATGTCAGTTTGCTGTCTGGGTATCCTTTACATCGTGAATGAATCGGCGTTGAGCACTTCCGGTTCAGCCGTCCTGTTTCTCTCTTATGCTCTCCCTTTTCTTTTTAATCTGAGACGCTAAAATAAGAGGTTTCACATACTTATAACTTTATATTATCTTGCTAAAATTCAGATGTAACAAGGATATTTTCAATGTTTTTGAACAAAACAAGCGTTGACATAGCAAACTGAAATGCTCATTGCACGATTTTATTGACATTTTTTATTTCAATCAAGCCAAATCAGACAGTCGAAGCATCTAGATTTTGCCCAGCAAGCGACTCTCAATCATATTTAGATGTTTATGCAAATGAATCACATGGACACTGAAGCATGAAATGATTGGAAATAACCAAGTCCTCTTCAACAGTAAAACTGGCAGTGGAGCTCAGACGTGGTTTATAGTGCAAATAACAAACCAATAAAAGTAAGATCCATATATTCAAACTCCATATATACAGATTCCATAAATATTCAAGAATTTGCGTTTTAAATTGGAAAAAAATGACAATGTGGTTGTTTATAAAACTTGCACAGAGTACAATACGTTACATATGCAGTTACAGACACAGGCTCTGCCTATGCATTAGCACATATTCATAACATAATGAATTCGAAGTAAAACGAGTGGTGTGCATGAGTGCTGAATCAGGTCAGGAGGAACACAACACCTCTCTGGAGCTCTGCCGGAACAATGCCCACGGGGTTTCTTTGCCATGGAGGTCAGATTTCACTGCTAAATATGTGTCAAAAGATATTGAATACCTGAGAGAATAAGCCAGGTGGATTTCTGGTCTTTCCCACTAGGGTTAAAATCATTCATTACATAATTCAAATCTGTACAGACAAAGCCTCTGTTTTTAAAGCCTAAAATATCATGTTTTGCAAGGAATATTTAGGCAGTTGTCATAGATTTTAAGAAAGTTTAAAGGGTTAATTTACCCAAAAATTACATTTCATTCAGCTTCATCGAGGGCTGAGTGGTATTACCATGCGTATCTTGGCAGTAATAAAGTAATATGAAGTGCCTATCAATTATGGAAGGTTCACTGTAAAAATGAATGCGCTTTATATCTAATCAATAAAATTGTGGCAGCATATTACAAACAATAATATTAATTAAATTGAACAAATTAGAATTGAGTAATACTTAATCAAATTATTCCTTAAAAGTTAACCATTTAAAATGAGTAAAGTTAACACCAAAAAATGTAACAAAAATATGAATAACAGACAGACGTCAAAGATTAATTAAGAACACCAATCAGCATAACGGTGACTTGAATGTACGTTTTTTTTTTGTTCGTTTTACTCATTTTAAATGGTTAACTTTAAAGGAATTAATTTGATTAATTATTACTCAATTCTATTGTTAAATTGAATTAATAATATTGCTTGTAATCTGTTGCCACAATTTTTTTGATTAGATAAAGCGCATTCATTTTTACAGTGTTGTTTTTGCCATGAAATAAAAAAAGGGTATTGTGACTTTATCACTCTATATTGACTTTTTTCTTACAATTGCGAATTTACAGTATATCTCACAGTTAAGTCTCAATTTGCAGGATATAAACTCGCAATTTCACAATTTTCTAAAGTAAGAATTGTGATATAAACGCACAATTGCAAGAAAAAAAGTAAAAATTGTGAGACGTAAACTCGTAAATGTGAGAAAAGTCAGAATAACATGCAAATGCAAGAAAAAAGTCTGAATTGTGAGATATAAAATCGTAATTGCAAATAATTGGAATTGTGATATAAACTCACAATTGCAAAATGCAAAAGTCTACGAATTCAAAATTCTGAATTTCAAGATGTAAACTAGTAATTGCGAGAAAAAAGTCTGAATTCTGAGGCATAAACTTGTAATTGCTAGAAAAAAACGTAAATTGTGATAAAATTGTGATAAAAACCGTAATTGTGATAAAAAATGAAAATTGTGAGAATTTTTTTAAAAAAAATCTCTCGCAATTCCAAGAATAAAGTAAGAATTGTGATATTAACACGCAAAAACTCCAAATTGTGAGATGTAAACTCGTAAATGTGAGAAAAGTCCGAATAGTGATATAAACATGCAATTGCAAGAAAAAAGTCTGAATTGCGAGATATAAACGCGTAATTGCGAGAAAAAAGTCAGAATTCTGAGGCATAAACTTGTAATTGCTAGAAAAATGTCAGATTTGTTATGTAAACTTACAATTGTGAGATTTTTTTTTAATTGCAAGATATAAACTCACAATTCTGACTCGTAATTCCAAGAATAAAGAATTGTGATATAAACATGCAATTGCAAGAAAAAAGTCTGAATTGCGAGATATAAACACGTAATTGCGAGAGAAAAATCAGAATTCTGAGGCATAAACATGTAATTGCTAGAAAAATGTCCGATTTGTGATAAAAACGTACAATTGTGAGAATTTTTTTTAAATTGCAAGATATAAACTCGCAATTCTGACTCGCAATTCCAAGAATAAAGTAAGAATTGTGATTTAAACATGCAATTGCAAGAAAAAAGTCTAAATTGTGAGATGTAAACTCGTAATTGCAAAAAATTGGAGTTGTGATATAAACTCACAATTGCAAAAGGCAAAAGTCTACAAATTCAAAAGTCTGAATTTCAACATATAAACTAGTAATTGCGAGAAAAAAGTCTGAATTCTAAGGCATAAACTTGTAATTGCTAGAAAAATGTCAGATGTGATATAAACTTACAATTGTGAGAATTGCAAGACATGAACTCGCGAAAGAAAAGTCACAATAGTGATTTAACCTTGCAATTACCAAAACAAATCTTGAATTTTGAGATATAAACTCCTAATTGTGAGAAAAAGTCAGAATTGTGAGATTTAATTTCATAACTTCATTCTATATTTAATTCATACAAACTTTGCAGTGTTTTATTTTTTACATTTGATTATTCAATTTCTGCGGCATGTTGTACCTGAATACTACCGATAGACCCAAAGCACAGTTTATTTCATTTGGGCCATTGTCACGATGCAAAAAGGCACCATAAGAGTAGTGCAATATTGTGATTAAGTCTGGTTCCACACATATTGACTGGATTTTGGAGACGGAGAGATTATTGGTGAAGGTCTTCACCCACAGGGAAGACATGCAGTTTTGACTCTAGTGCTCAAGATTTATAGGCTACTTTAATGGACTTTTTAAGAGTTTGGCAGCACTCATCTCCATTCACTTACACTGTATGGAAAATAGCTGTGTGATCAGAGACACAGTTGTGGTCCACATGAGAGTGAGCATAACGAGTTTTCATTTAAGGATGGACTGCTGCTGAAACATGCATGATTTATAAGAGTGTGTGAGAGAATGCTGAAAACATCAGCACATGAACCAAAGCTTCCAACATATACAAATCTAGTGCTAAAGAGCCAGAAGACGCATGTATTTTTCATGAGTCTGTGCTTTTGTAGAGCTCCACTGTGCTTGAGCTGAGAGGTCTGCTGTTTCTCAGCGTCCTCACGGCCCCCGAACCCTGTGACGAGACAACCAACAGATCATCTCACACACGGATCTCATGCAAAACTCAACGGTGTTACGAGCTGCCGGTTTCGTGTTTTGTGCAATCATATAAAAACGAATAATTGTTATCAATAAAGATAAGCATGAAGGTCCAGATTGTACGAATTCAAGCAAATTAGCCACCGAAAATAAAAAATATTATGGATTGCTAATACGCTACTTAAGCTAATGTTCTGCTAATGCCTGGTTCAGATTACACGATTTTAGCCCGATTTTGGCACGATCCGTTTGACGTAGGGTGTCATGGGGATTCGTAAACGACAACGGGCGTCGGGACGCAAGATTTGATCGAATCATCTCATATAGTTTGTCATAGTGGGCGACAACCTACGTCGAGTATGCGATGCTTCACGACATCACGACAAAAAGACTAGCATGTTTAATTTCTTTAACGGTCGTCCATGGCGGTTCCGTCACATGTATGAGGTCGACCAATAGGAGCACAGAAGCTTTTCCGTTCACAACTTTCAAAAATGACGAAACGAAAAAGAGACGATGGTGCTAACGTTAAAACTAAAAGTAAAAATAAATAAGAAAACAATATTTTACCTCAAGTTCTCGTTAAGGATTGACAGCCTCTTCGAGCAATCCAGGAACGTGTCCATTGACGGGTTTTCTTTCTTTCTTTACTTTTTTCTGAACACAGGACAGCCAATACAACACTCACCGCTTCATCCATTGTTTGTTTACGTTCGTTTCCGGAAGTCACTCGCTACTAGTTTCGCCTTCTCGATGACATCATACGCGCCGTTAAAGACGGCATGCGATGACTGGTCAGGAAGCAACGTGTAGTCTGACATGTGTCTTGTCCACGACACGTCAAGATTTTAGGAGTCAAAATCACGAAATCGTAACAGACAAAAAAATTGTGTAATCTGAACCAGCCATAAGATTCCCTCACGTTTCTGAACAAGCGTTCGTCCAGTAATGTTAATAGAACATTCGTCTTTAATAATGTTCTCAAAACGTTAGCTCAAAACGTTACGCTTAGCATATTTTTTCTGAAATGTTTTAGTAATGTTTTTTAAATGTTACTACTTGTTTCAGGTCGTTCAGAGAACATTCAAAAGTAACGTTCCCATAATGTTCGAAGAATGATCCTGTGGAAGTCTCCTTAAAGGTGCAGTGTGTAATATTGACAGCTAGTGGTTGAAATAGGTACTGCAGTCAAAATACGCAATATCCTTCCTCCTCAGACTCGATGCCTACAGGGTTGCCAGATTGAAGACTCGCAACAGGAGCAAGTGGCAACAGGACAGGTCTTGCACTAGAAGTTGACGAGTTGATTTATCCCTGTTTTAAAAGAGTAGTTCACTTTTAAAAACTTTTGCTGATAATTTACTCACCCCCATGTCATCCAAGATGTCCAAGATGTCCGTTGTAACCAAACGGTTCAAGGTCCAAAAGTTAGTTTCAGTGCAAACTGTTCAAAGGGCTTTAAACGATTCCAGACGATGAATAAGGGTCTTATCAAGCGAAACGATCGCTCATTTAATAAATAAATAACAAAGTTTAAGTTTTATAAGTTCAAATGCTCGCCTTGCTCTGTTCTGTGATGCACGTTCGTGACTCTCCTGTTCGAACTCGTTCATCAAAATGAACAAATCTTTTTTTGAGTCATTTGGTTGATTCAACGAACAAAATGAACAAATTGACTTGGAAAAAGATTTGTTCATTTTGATGAACAAGTTCAAACAGGAGAGTCACACAGAACAGAGCAAGGCGAGCATTTGAGCTTATAAAACTTAAACTTTGTTATTTATTTATTAAATGAGCGATCGTTTCGACTTGATAAGACCCTTATTCATCGCCTGGAATCGTTTAAAGCCCTTTAAACAGTTTACACTGTTACTATCTTTTGGACCTTGAACAGTTTGGTGGTTACCAGTAAATTGCATTATATAGAGAAAAATCCTGGAATGTTTTCATCAAAAACCTTAATTTCTTTTCGACTGAAGAAAGAATGACATGGACATCTTGGATGACATGGTAAATTATCAACAAAAGTTTTTTTAAAAGTGAACTACTCCTTTAATATGCCGTATTTAAGCGTAGAATATGCGATCCTGACCGAGTTTTTTCACTGGCTTCCATGGCTGCAATATGCTGTGTGTTTTCAAGTATGCTCATTCATATTTCCTAAACCTTTACAAACATATCACTGTCTTTATGTGCTTTAGTACAGTCACACACAAAAAAAAATACATACTGCACCTTTAAAGTTCACATAAACGAGACAAAAATTTTTTTAAAAACATTTGGATGTTTTGAACATTCGGAGAACATTCGGAAATAAAGTTTTCGTAACTTAATGGGAACGTTAGCTAGCCGTTCTTAGATCATATTTAATGTTGCCTGACATCCTTAAATTATCTCACCTGGAAAGAGTCGTCTTCATCTCCATTACTGTTCAGGTAGCCGAGGGACGCGGCTCTCTTCATACTGTGTGGGAAGACAAATAACTCATTTGTTGCATTTACATAACGTACATAGGCGTTCACAACCCTTCATAGGCATCAGGCAATGTAACAATCATTAATCCCTGTGTTAGTGTGTCTTACTTTGAGTTGCGAGGTTCTGGTGGCATCGTTCCCTGGATCTTCTTCACCAGCATCTCGCTGCTTCTGCGCAGGACTTCCCTGAGTTTCCCGAAAGAGCCGCTTCTCCTGAGAGACCCATCCTGAACACACACACAGTCTCACCTTATAACCTCTGTTATATTTTGGATGAAAACAAGCATGGAGGTTTTTCCCTGTTTTTTTTCATGGAATATTGCAGTGTTTATTATCGATTTATCGATTCGCACATCATTCTTTTTCTAATCTTGAATCAGAGTAACTTCTTCTTGCAGCATCTCTTCTCTTCTCTGATGACGAGGGCGGGGCTATAACCTGTCAATCACATGAGATCAGCCAATAGCAAACCACGGCCATCCAATCAGCTCCACACAGACACAGTCAAGCCCCGCCCACATCTGGACATTTTTTGGTGATGTGAAGATTGAAATTTTGCCAACAGAACACACTTATTATTGTGTTTTACCAGACCAACAAAGACAAAAAAAAAAAAACATTGGTATGACAAACACATTGTGTAAAGATTTGATGATAATGATGCCAAGTTGCTTCTTATTTATTTATTTTTGGACAGGAAATGGAATTGATTATGGTGTTGACCACTCTCTAAAACACACTAGTATTTGTGTAATTTCCATAAAGCTCAGATACTATCATGTTGATCCTCGTCAATAGATGGCAGTGCAGCGTCTAACACCTACAGTTACACGAAGAATAGCAATGCTAACATTAGCTAAAGAAATACTGAATGCACTGAGAAACACCGGGCCTGTCCAAATACCAACACTTGCGGTTTTTGCGTTCGACCACTTGACTACTTATATTATATGACGTTTATCCGGAGCTTGGCCAAAGAGTGCGTGAAGACAGCAAGTGTTTTAAGATTTATTGTCTGCCTGATCACTTAATCACTTCCTGATAGTGGTGCTTCATTTTCAAATGTTAAACAAACTATATACTGTATATTCTCTGCACCAGTAACATGTGTGAGTGGACACACCTCCTACTGCTGATTGGCTCACTCTCTTCTCCCATTATGAGTGGACTCACCCCCTACTACTGATTGTCTCTCTCTCTTCTCCCCATCATGAGTGGACACCCCCCTACTGCTGATTGGCTCTCTCTCTTCTCCCCCATCATGAGTGGAC